>JAAGNO010019104.1:21226-41262 GCA_033439905.1 Ceryle rudis
TTTCCTTCTTCCTTTCCTTCTTCCTTTCCTTCTTCCTTTCCTTCTTCCTTTCCTTCTTCCTTTCCTTCTTCCTTTCCTTCTTCCTTTCCCTTTCCTTCTTCGGGTTGTTTGTTTTGTTTTGTTTCATACAACAGTGGTAATTTGGACTTCCGATTCAGACTTCTGTAGAGGTTTGCTTTGCCCTTATGGGAACACAGAAACTTTGCAGACTTGTTAGATCAAATCATCCTAACAATAGGGGTACAAGACTATGTACAGTGTACTGGGTGACCAAACTTCACGAATGCTGCTGTTTGTTTATGGTCTGTTAGTTAGCTTTGTTGAGTTTTAGGTTTTTCTGATTTTTGTTGTATATGATTTTAATAATGGAATGACTTTTATTTAGGTATCGGACTGCTCCAGGACGCCTTTGCTACAAGGTGTGATTATGGCCTTCTTTTAATGCAACTTTATTAATCATCTCACTGTTTCATTTTTCTTTTATTTCCCCTCTGCTGCTTCTTTTCACTCCTTTTTGTATCTCTCTAATATTTCTGAGTAATTCAATCAAAATGGATAGAAGTGAAGATATAGATACGGTTTTATGCTTAGGTGGTTTTGGTGTGGCTTTTTAGTTTGGTTTTTTTTTTCCTTTTTTTAAAAGAATACAGGAAAACTTAAAGTACCAATGGAGCCATGATTCCTAAACCTAAAGGCAGGCTTTGTGTGCCTTTCCACTCTATAATTTCCCAAATCCCTAGGACTGTCTTCAAATATTTAAAATTGGTGTTAGTTCCTCTACTGTTACTTAGATGGAAATCATTCACCTAATTTTTCTGTGCCACTGCATCGACATGAAATCCTGTTTAGTGCTAAACAACTATTTTGTTGTCCTCTGTTATAATGTTCAGCATTCTAATTTGCCTGTAGTAATCATGTCTGTAGTCTCTCTATTGTCTTATTACTCAACAGTGTACGTTATCCAGTACCGTCTGCAGTGCTTACAGCATGATAGGGAGCAAGGATTTGGAGCAGTCTTGCTGCTGTGCAGCTTCTAGACTGCAGCAAGGTTTAAACTTACTAGGCTATAGTTCAGGACTCGTCACACTGATGGTACTTACCTTAACTGTCCACTGTCTCAAGCACAGCATGGAAAGAGCCATACACACTTTAAATTTTCAGCCTTTCATAATTTAAGCATTTAAATATAATCTTGAATTATAGTCAGCAGTGCTAGAGATATACATCTATTTATAAAGCGTAGCTTGTCTGCCAGCACTGAAGACAATTTGAGATGGTGAGCTCTGCCTGCGTCTCAAATTCTGAACTAAAAAGTACTGTTCTTATTAGCCTCTTCCTTCTAATGAAGAGTACTTTAACAACTTAAATCTCATTAAAAGGCCTTAATAATAAAGAAAGAGTATAGGAAGTGGGAGGGGTTGAATGCAAATTGAAATTGGATCACCAGATTGTATTTTTATAACTTAAAATTCTTCTGTCCCACTGTGCGGACTCAATTTCTTGGATAGCATTGTTAGAATCAGGTTTTCAATTTCTGCTTTATATGAACGGGAAATACTTGACTCCCTAGGATAGCTCTGAGGTCCCGTAATTCTTAGCTGAGAGCATTTGTGTTTCTGTGTAATGATGCAGTCTTCAATTCTAGTTACGTTATGTATGGCTTTGTTATGGACTACTCTTGAGCTGTAGTGAGTCGCTGCACAGAAAAAAAAATTAACTGTTCACTGAAGCACAGGGATTTCTTGGGAGAGTAATGTACCGACTTTCCTATCACTAAATGGGCAGTGTTGCTGCTGGTTTGCTTCTACTCCTCATGTATGCCTGCATGATAAACTAATTGGATACTTATTTCCCAGTTATTTAATTTTAAAATACTATTTGTTTTTATATCAGTACAATCTATGAACTCATTTTAGTAACATTGTGAAAAATCTAGTGGACTAATGAAACTTTGAAGTCTTCTAGGTAGAATACTCCTGCAATTTTTGTCAGTTTGAAGTGTTTAACAAGCTTTCCTGTCTCTCTTTGAAATAATAAATCAACAGATTTGTCATTGGCATGTTACACAGCATGCACCTGCTGGTTAGTACTGTAATGTTGAATCATATTTTTAGATACTTGCAAATTAGTCATAGCTCTAAGTTGTTGAGAATTATGTGAATGCAACATCATCAGAGTGAATCTTAGAAGCAAGTGTGTGCATAGGTGCTGTGTACTCTTTCACAAGCAGGAGTTTGTATTTCCATTTCTAGTTTAGCCCTGTGGGTGTGATTTTGGGGGGATTTGGTTGTTTGGTTCCTTTTGGTTTTAATAGTTCACCATGTTAGGAGAAAAGCTTTGCAACTAAAACGCATTTATGTTTATCCTATTTTGGCACCCCCCCCTTCAAATCTGTCAGGAACTCAGATGTGGGAGAAAAGCTTCTGAATCTCTTTCATTTCAGAAATGCTCATCAGCTCCCCACAATGTACGGGCTGATTGCTTTGGCAGTTTCCAGGCTTGAAACAACTTTGTCCAGGATTTTAGTATGATGCCTTCATCTTGCTCGCTGGTTGTCATAAAGATTCTTGTAGCTTCTGCTGAGGCTATGAGGATAGGGTTGTCCTGAGAGACCCTACAGCTGAAATAAACTTGTGGAAAAAGCAGCTTGATGCAATCTTACACTTTTAGAAAGGCATCTGTTGTCTCTGACTTCAAGCTGTGGGCTGTCCTCCTTCTGCATGGTGGAGAGATTAGAAATGGGGGTGGCTTTTTTTTTTTTTTGTAACATTTATGTAGATCAAAAAACCTCGAACACCCTTTACGCTCTACTAGCCATTTTGGTTTTAAAGATAACTTAAAAATCTGATTAATTAAGTGGAGACTTTAAGATTGAAATACAGGTGATATCTCTGACATAAGTGCATTTTGTGCTACTTACCTTGTAGGATTAAGAGAAGAACCTTTGACTTTGGGATACACTGAATTGTTGCAGATGTTGCAAAACTCTTCCTTCTGGAAGCATCTTGTCAAATTAATAGGGAAACGTTTTACAGAAATGCTTACCTTCTCTGTGCCAGCTGTTAGATGATCCTCCCTAGGATGAAGATACATGGCATTACTTGATGTAATGTGGTAGTTGGGGGGCTGTTATGGTTGTTTTTTCCTGGAAACAAATGCTGCAATCCTCATTCAAAATGATGGTTTGAGTTCTGTAATTTAGGGAGTGTTTTGCTTTGGGTGACTTTTGATGTGGGTTTTTGGTCACAGTGCAGGGAGAAAGTTCTAGACATCCTGAAGTGAATGCAAGATTGTCATTAGCCCAGAAGCTTGGTATTCACTGCTGGAGCGAGGGTGTGCTATTGTTGTAACTCTGCTCTTAGATGTCTTGGCAAGACTAGTGCCTGCCTTAATTCTTACTGTTTTCTGACACATGAAGGGAGGGATGTGAAAGACCTTCTCTAGTTTTAGTCAGATTTCTGATACTGGGGCTGCTAGGATCTCCTAAGCTATACCCAAGTCCCAGTGACTTGCTTCTTTCTTGAAACTGTCACCTCAGTTTACTGCACAGCATCTTGGTGTGTCTGGACTGGGAAACAGCTTGTTCAAGCAAACCTGCTTTTTATAAGGTACGTTTGTAGCCCTTGAAATGAAGCGGTTCTGTTGGCACAAAAGGTGTGCTACAGAGGTGAGTCATGGCTAGAGAAGGAGAGAAGTAAATGGAATGACACTGCCCTATATATAGAATTATACCATGCCATAGTGCATATGACACAACGGTGTCAGAGCCTGGCTTTGTCTTGCAAAGCATCATCCAGCAGGTGCTTATAAGACAAGAAAGCAACCATGTCCTCATCACAAGGAAATCTGCCCAGTTTAGAACCTTTTTACTACTAGGCAGGATATGCCCCTTTGGAATAACGTCTATAGGGTTTTCTGCCTTTTGAATACTGAAAGCTTTATGTTTGATGAAAGTTCTATCCTGCTGTGCTGGGCATGTGAGCTCCTCACCACATTCTGGTTTTCAGCATTAGTTCTACTACTTCTCTATCTTCTGTCTGTGGCTGTCAGCTATCGAAACTGTGCAATCCTTGGCCTCTTGTTGATTATGCTTAATTCTGAAGCCCTAAAACTGATGATGGGTCTCAGATTGTCATGCTAACAGATATGTGCATTACCTCTAATTTATTCAATGTCTTGTCCCAGGGGGGAAACGAGAGTCTTCTTTGCCCTCTATCATTACAACAGTGGACAGGGAAACAGGCTGATTTTTGGTCAGGAAAAGTACAATGTTGTCCTTTGTGTTACTCAGGCGACCTGATCACTTAGATTAATTGGAAAGTACAATCCGTCTATATCATAATCTTGTTTAAAGTCTCTTCTGTGGCAGGACTTCACAATTCCTATTTAAAATAAAAGGAAAAATTACAAAGAAATGTTGTCAGTACAGTTAGTATTTCCTAACTGTGACATGCCTTTAGAGTCATGACACAAGAAAGCCGGTATTTTCTATTCAGCCTATTGCTTGCTACCTGTAGATGTTAGGTAGGATCCTAGGGTCAATTGCCAGTTCTGCAAACCATGTCTTTGAAAAATTTGCTTAAGGCAATCGGATTTGTTTTGTTCTCTGTATTTAATAATTGAGAGGTTTTTGACTCATAAGTTTAATTTCTTGTAGAGGACTTGGATCCTTGGCTGGAGAATGGTTTTGTAGTGAAAAGCGTTACCTAAGACAACCTTGATTATTTGTCTTGCATACTTTTCTCATCTATAGAGGACTTCCTATCTGTATGCTGCTAAAATGCACTCTAACACATTGAATTATATTTCTCTTAGCTAACAAATACTTTGGACCAATGGGGGAAAAGTAGTATTTCTTTATAAAGAGACACCTTTTTGGTTTTGTTTTTTTTTCTCTTTTCTTTTTCACATTTAGATGATGGAACACCTGGATTACACAGGAAATGAAGAAAGCACAGCATCAGCCAGTGAACAGCCTGGAGGACAATAACATGTAGGATCCTGATTTAAAGTAGTATTCAAGTTTTCTACAAATTAATTGCAGCAAATTTGGTGAAGTTTTATAATGGAGCGTTTCCTATGCTGTGTAAAAGGGTATTTTACTCCCACACCTATATTTTTATGGAAAATATTGTTAATAACATAAAAGTAATCAAAATAGACTTGCATTTTTACAGCCAAGCCATAGCTGGTAAAACTGTGCCTTATTTCGATTTAAATAAAAGGATATTTTCTATGCAATTTTCCAAATGTGTTTCTATACAGTATATTTTTATAAAAGTTGCTGGCCCATATCAGTTTGATGCATGAAATGTTTTCTTAGTTTTGATTGACTAGTCAAGTTTCATGGGGGAAAAAAAAAAAAAGTACAGTACCCTTCACAGGGTTTCTTTCCAGATTTTTATGTGAAGATGGCTGGTAATGTAACTATAACAGCTAAGAATGAAACTATAGTTCCATTACTACAAGTCATTGAATAAACAGTGTGTATGTTAGTCTATGTACATTGTAAGCCATAAAATAGGGAACAGGGAAAATTTGGCTTTGGGTCGTGAGCTTCCCCATCACCACAGCATCACTGGCTTCTGCCTTAATGGTGAAAATTGCTAAGCTTTGATGCAAGTCTTTGGATTAGATACATTGGCAGCCATTTCCAGAAAAATACAAGGGGGGAGATACTTGTGCTGTGGTCCTGGAAACTTAGGTGCAGCTCCTGGAATAATTGCCAAACAAGATGGTATGAAAGACAAAAGAGCTTTTGCTCAAGAAGTGGGGTGAAATAATTCTAGTCTGGTCCTTTTCCTACCCATGCGATCAGTTCAAAGGGGTGGGGGAAGACAGGACAGATTTCTTTAGCTTCTGCATCTGCAACATACCTTTTTTTTTTTTTTTTAATTAAACAAAAAAAAAAAAAACCCACACAAACTATTTTTGAAAATGTCTTTGCAATTGATATTCAAAACAACAGATTTGAATAGTGCTAGTAGTGCCTGTGTTACTTAAGGCCAGTGCATGTGTTTAACTTACTTAATCTTAATTTGTTTTAGCTTTTAAAGACTTGGAAAAGGAGAAATAGTTTAAATCATTAGTTTGCATTTAGAAGAGCTTGAGTTTGTTTGACACTTTTTCTTTTTTCAGGAAACTGCAAATTGAGTGGGATTAGGCATAGAAAAATTGTATAGCTGTAATGCTAACACTTTACACCAAAGAAAATTGGAGAAGGCAACAACAGGAAACCACTGAGTTCACTTAGTGCTAATGTCGGGTAGTCATTAAAACATTTTTCCTATTCTTTAAATGAATGTCATTCCTATAGTCAATAAAAGTTCGAGAATGCTGGAGAAAACAACTGAATAAGCACATGCTGGGCAATGGCAATGCAGGCTTTCCTGCAGTGCCTCACATTAAGTGCCACGGTGTTCCTCTGAAGGTCACCTCTAGACATTTATAGTTAGTTTGGAGCATGTTGGCTCAGGAAAATTTAGCCAGATTAAATCTAGCTAGATTTACTTTGGAAGTATGCTAATTAAGGCAATTGTAAATCAATACTGGCAGTTAACAGAGGCTTACTGCAAATTTGCTGCTTTATGTAATTTAAATCGAGTTTAAACTTTGTTCATAAGAGTCAGGGGCAGACAAACTTACAGCCTGAGTATCAGTTGTTGCCATTCACCCAGATTGACTGTGGTGCCAGTTGATACGGGTAAAATAACCACCTTGTTTGCAACTTCCCTAAGAAAACAGAAGTTACAAACTGTTTTTGTAAGCTAGTAGTTGCCCCTCTTGATTTTCTTGACCTAAGCTTGAACAGACTCAGAATACAATGATCTTGTGCATCATCTTCAATTTTTGACTGGCACTTTAATAAATTACAGCATACCTCAGTGTTCCAATAAAACTGAAAACTTGTCTTCAGATGCATTGTCATGCTCTTTGATATGCCCAGTATCTGCCAAAGTTTAATGCTTATGAAAAAGTTCCTGAAAATTCCTGAAAGAGATAAAGAAGTCATAACTCATTCAAAGTCGTGCACTACTGAAAGCCCTCAGAAGCTTCCCAAATCTATGTAGTATGACTCCTTTTTCTCTTTGAAATCTTCTCTGTGGGGGAATAATTACATTTTCAGTTATAAATGATAATGGAATTGGTATAAATAAAGCAGAACTTTGGCAACATAAGTGTATTCAGCAGCTAGCTGTGGAAACTCTGTCTTGTTCTGTGCCTAATTCTGTTCCATGCCTGATCATGCCTGAGGTTTCACACACATGTGCTGCAGTTTAATGGGATGTAAACTAACATTTTTTTTTCTTTCAAATGCTTAGGTGCTTTGTTTACAAAAATTAAGAATGGAGAATTTTATATGAATAATAGGTTAGTATTGACTACTGAAATGAGGTTTTTCTAAGTTCAATAGAACTGATTGCAACACCTAGCAATTTTGAATGTTTTTAATATTAAATTTTGTTGGGCTAAACACTATGTTAAAAGCCTTTTCAGTCATACTTTAATATAAAAATGTTACTACCCTTTCATTGTCTGTTTACTGACAACAACCCCTTTCCTTCCTTATGTCTCTTAAGTTATCACTTTAAGAATGTTATTAATAAATGTTACTTGGAAAAAAAACCATATAATTGAGTAATTGCTTTGTTCTGGCTCATCTCTTTCTTCCTGTAAAGGTTCATGGCAAAACAGTTAACACTTCATCACACCAAATAAATTAAAAATTTATGGTACACCCCCATAAATATGTAGTTGCAGTTTTTATCCGTCCTGCCTAATGTATCAAGGTTATGACTGTTTATAAATGCCTATGTGGTATTTACCTCGTGGTAACAAGCTTACTTGCATTCAGCCCATGAAATAGTGCTGTAGAAGCATTTTTCAGCTGAATGTACTTAGCCTTAGACATGAAGGGCAAGAAAAAGCCAGGCTTCAGTCCTGAAACCCAGGCTGGGTTGGAAATGTTGGCAAGGGAATATAAAATAAAAAAATCACTGAACCTGAATACACTTGATACGTGATGCTTGATATGCCTAGAACCCTGTGATAGTATTGAACACGGTCTTAACTCTTTGGCTTATACAGTGGAGGTTCCAGTAGCATTGAGTCACCATATTTGGGTACTTAAGTGGGAGAAAAAATCCCAACTGGTTCTTTCAAATTACATAATTCAGAAAGTAGAGAAATTAAGAGCAGACACAGCTGCAATCAGCAAACGTGGGTTTTGCTGCCTGTTGCCCATGCCTTGTGGGGTTGAGGCTGGTACACCTGATACTTCAGTAAAATAGCAAATCTCGCAGGCTTCAAAACTGCAAGCAGAAGAGAGGCCTTTTTCTCTAAGGAGGAGGGTACCATTATTAGTTAAGAAACAGTTGTCTCTTTTAGATTGGTCCAATCTATACCATACAATTCCATATAGATACAAGATAAACCTTTTCACTGTGATTGTGGTCGGGCAGCGGAGCAGGTGGCCCACAGAGGTGGGGAGTCTCCATCACTGGAGATACTCAAAATACAAGTAGGCACAGATTTGGCAGTCTGTTCTGAGCTGGGGGCGGGGGGTGGACCAGGTGATCTATAAAGGAGCATTCCAACTCTTCTGCTCTGGTTATTAAGGCATTTTTCTGCTTGTTCTCCAGCTTGAATATTCTGCAATATTTTTATTTTTTTCCTTCATAGAAACCCTCAAATTTTATCACAATGATGTGGGTTGGATTTTCACTTGGAATAATTTACTTCCGCTAAACCCTTAGATTTAAATATATTTAAAAGTTGTCTTTGGATTTGTAATCCTTTTAAACTGGTGCTAATGCAGCTTTATACTCAAGTAGCCTATATAGCACATTTTATTGTGTGAAATATTTCTCTTTCTAATTTTTGAGTAAAGAAGGAGAGCAACTCACAGACTGTTACCTCTTTTGTCAGAAGTGAGTGATCAAAGTTCAAAGTTTTGTGTTCTTGAGAGAGGCTGATGATGGAGGCTCAGGTATCTCTGGAATCCCTCTTATTTATAAAGAATGTGCAAGATCCTGTTTCCCTGAACACTGAGGGCATCAAATAGCTGAGAATAGCTTTGTTGCTTGCAGCTCAAAGACCTTTTAACCAAGAAACTGTTTCAAAGAGTTCCCTTTCAGCTTTTTCTTAGGAGTGTGCTCACAGGTGTTCTGCTGTCTGGTTTTCTGTTCCCTCCTTGCTTGGTGCACATACTTGCCTCCTTTCTTTCCTCCTCTTTTCTATTTCGGGCAGTACCAGCATCTTTTGAAGTGGCTTTTCACACTACTTTGTCTTGGACAATATTATGTGCCTCTGTTCCAGTATGGAGACCAGTGTTTATGAGGCGGTTTGATCTTCTGGACTCTCTTAAAACAAGTGTATCAGTCACATCATACTCACCAGCTCAATCCACCAGTATCAGTAATTTAAAGCAATAGCTTATCTTCTGCACATCCTTATTTGTGTTTTAAGTCCCGCTGACTTTCTGGTGTTGCCTTAATGTTGGTGCACCAGCCTAGCTTAGATTTGAAAAACAAACAAAGACCCAAACAACAACAGCAAAAAAAAAAAAAAAGAGGGTTTTTTAACGATTTTATCAGAGGCTGAAATGCATTTGTGCTGGCTCTCCCCATGTTTTGGAGAAGGCTACCAGAATATATTAACTTTGCATTGTACGTGCTTGGGAATACAACAGGTACCGCTACATTTAAAAGTTGAGTAACATCTCAGTTACTTTAATTTCAGACTTCACTGTGATGTGTCCCTACCAAAGCTACAAGAGAAGCCCTTTTAAATAATGTTTCTTTCAAAAGGTAACAGAGATGACGCTGGGAAATTGATCTATTCCCATAGATTTAAGGCAAGTAAATGCAGAAAAATAGCAAATAGGTGTTTCTCTGGTAGGTATTTCTCTGGTAGCTGATTTCAAAAATAAATTTAAAAGTTCCATTATAGTAACAATGGAAAAAAGAGCAAATGCCTGCCCTTGGGTACCTTCTCTAAGAAATGGAACAGCGAGCCTCTGCAGGACAAAGTGACAGGTTTATAAAAGACAGTAAGAGCTCAGAGTTGGACAATTAAGACCAGTCCAATATATGCTCACTGAAAATTCTACCTTTGGATTATGAGGTACCTGTCCCTGGAATTAATAAAAACTCAAGAAACAGAGCTCTGTAAGCGTGCCAGCAAAGCTGTCTCTGATTTCTAAAATTCAGTAAGCAGTAGTTTTGTCCTGCTGCCCTGTTCTTGTAAAGCAATTTGTTTAGCCTGCCATGCTGGCTGCTGCGGCCGCCTGCCGCCGCTGCTGCCCAGACAGGCCGAGGAGCTGCACCTCTGGCTGCCACCGCTTTGCCTGGCTGGTTAGGGCAGCACTGACAAGGAAGGAGATGCTGCACCTCTGCTTCTTGCACGTGGAGCTTCTTTACACAAAGGCTACCTCACTGCCGGTCCACCATGCACTAGCTCAGCTGCTAAGAAGCAAAAACTCAAGCTTTTGTGAGCGCAAAGATTACAAAAGAAGCAATTTTCACAGGGAAGCTTTAAAAAGGGAGCTTTTTTTTTATGGGAGGAGAAAGTTCAGAAGGAACGAACCTGACGTAAAGTCATTTTAGTTATTTTTTAAAGGCAGGCACTGATAAAATCTTGCAAAGGGTCAGCATTATGGTGTACATGTCCCCATACTGTTCCTGGCAGCTACTGGTTTTACAGATGTGAATGGAGACATGGAGGCACACCCCTGGCAGTTTTGTGCAAGACTTTGGCCTGTGTTGGTTAAGTTATCAGACACATTTTTCTGAGCAATAACTAATGCATTGTATTCCCAAATATATGTTATGCATGCATTATAGGTGATGGGTTGGGTCAGGTTATATTTTTTTTGTACATTTATGGAGCATGTCAAAGGAAAAATCACCCATTCAGAATTACTGTGTGTGCTCAACTGCCTTATTAACTTGAATATTCCTTCCTATTAATATGAAGTACCTTCAATGCAGATTTTAAAACTGGAAAACCCACACTCTCATTTGCCTAATTTGGATGTGACAAACCATACTGCAAAGCTGAACTTGAGTTACTAGTTTTGCACTGAGCTTGGTGCGTTAGGTCATCAGGCCCTTTCCACTGCCATCAGAAAGCTGCTCTGTGCAATCTTTTCCTAGTGTTGGTGGTAATTTGCCAGTCCCAGAAAAACGGGAAGCACTGAGAAGCCTCATGTGGCTTTCTCTGCGTCTGTGTTGCAAAGTAAATGGCTGACTTTGTACAATGCTCAGGCCCTATGTTAACACCTAAGCACAGTGAAATAGCATAGAGTGCTGAAAAGTCGCGTGTTTGTAATCTTATTTTGTGTTATTATCTGACAGGTATGGGGCAAAATATTTTCACAAAATCTCGGCAACTGCAGCATGAGAAAAAACCCTTCAGAAGTACTGGAGAAGACTTACAGATCCCATTAACCTGTGTCATTGTACGCTTTTCTGCCTTTGGTGTGTCTTCAGTGTTCAGGAGTAGCAGTCAGAATGTAATCTGATGAGTTGTCACTTTAGCTATAGCTAGATGGCTGATTTACCCAGAGAGATCAGAAATGGACTAACCTGGGGCCAAAAATATTAAATAAATAAATAAATGGGGGAGGCCTGTGTTTGGGAGAATTCACTCATGTTAAAAGACCGAGAAAAGTGAGTCAATAATACCTCTTTACTGTCACAGGTGACTTTGGTAAGGGATAAAAATGGTCTCTACACAGAATCTGCTTGACCTTGAGTAGGATATTAACTAGATCTCCTTATCAGTTGGCATTTGCATCTGATTTAACTACATGAACTCCAGTGTATATTTTGAACAACTTTAAAACAGCAGCTGCAGAATAATAGAGTCTATCTCTGGTGAAACTTTTGTGGAGTGCTAAACAAACAAAAAAACTCAAAACCATGTTACTTTTTCTTTTCAGTAACTCATTTAATTTCTCATAAAGAGGAATGTTGTATTTTTTTTTTTCTTTCTGTGTGTGAGTCAGTATTTCATCTATATGAGGATGAGCACTCAAACAGCCTCATCCTGGCTACTGGATATTGCAATACTAAGATAAGGGCTTCCTTGTAGAGGTTTCTTATAATCCTTTAGCACTTATTGCAGTGAGATCAAGTTACAGCTGGTTTAATGCGATGTAAAATGTATTAAGGTTGACATCATAAGTTTTACTACTTCTGGTGATGATTACATAACAAATAAAAATATAAAGTGCCAGTGACAGACTGATAGTTTGGTTTGAGATACAGAAATGAGATACAGAAACCACATAGCAAAAGAAGTTTTGTTTAAACCAGTTATATTCCACTGTAGATAACAGAAGCTTGCTTCAGGTTAAAGGTCCTTCAGTGCAATAAGGTATAAAATAATGCTTCATTCTTCCCTTCCAATTCACAGCAGACAGTTGTTGATATGGAAAGAGGTATCAGAGGAATTTTGAGTTGACTATTAGTGTGGTTGGAAGGTAACACTTAGGGTGACAAGCAACAAGTACATATCCCACTGCTTAGCTCCCTGAGGTTGAGGTACCATGATGAAAAAAACAGACTTAACATCTGGATGTACAACAATTCACTCTTTTTGGATGACTAATGCTGCTAGCTTAGGGTCAAATCACGTCATGTTCTGTATGACTGATCAATGTAATAAAAGGCTATAAGGTGACTTCCTTCTGCCATGTGCCGTCACTCTCAGGTCACCGGGATGTATTTCACTGTGGTGCTGTGTCCTGCCCCAACACTCTGAAGGCTGACGATCCCCCAGACAAAGCGAGGTAGAGAGAGGATGTCGATGACTCATTTTCCCTTCATTTTCTTCACAAGCTGTTCCAGTGAAACAATGCGCTGTCTCTCCATCTAAGCTTATCACAAACAGTTTAACTCTCAAACAATTTGATGTCAATCTCTTCACAGTTTCGCAGAATCAACAGGAAAAAGGGCATGGAAAATTCCTCACCTCAAGTACGTTCTCCTAAAACAATAGCTTGTACCAGAGAAGTCTCATGCCCAGGCTGGCCTTCAGCTACTTCTTCCTCACTCCTTCCAGCTCTTAGATTTACAAGTATTAGAGGCCAACAAGATAACCATGAGAATCAAGTCCGTATAGGCCAGATATTGCTGTGAGATGAGACAATGGAACTAGTCACAGAAGAACTTGCTCATTAACTTTGCATCGTATGTGAGGAGGTTTAGAGCAATTAATTGGAAAGGGAAAAGGAGGAAGCAGAAATGTGGTCATTATCAGAAATGGTTTATAGTGTTAGCCAAATAATTCAGAAATACCCCATTTTCTCTGCTTTCCTTTGGAAAGTTCTTGAACCATCTCCAGAATATTTTACTGGGCTTCCACTGCTCCTTCTGTTCCTGATCCGTAAGCCAAGAACTAGCACTAGCACATGGGCAGCCGGGAAGGAACAAGTAGAGCTCCGGATCAGCAGGCTTGGGATTTCTTCAGCAATAAGAGATTGAATTTAGCTTGTCAGTTGTGAGATCTTGTTCTCAGAACTAATCTAAGTTTTCCCTGCAAACGCCTAATTTTCCTACCTATGTAAGATAGCACGAATTCTTCTGAAGTTAACTGAAAACAAGCGTTAGGAGCTCCCTCGCAGCTGCGGAACTCCCTTCACTCTAAAACGAAGCTGAATGCCCGCAGTTTTCGTGGCTCTTCTCAAATTTGCACCTATTGTTTGCAACAAATGGGTTGCTACCAGAGTTTACTACCGGGCTTGCAATGCTAAATGGCTGTTAATGCGAGGGCTTTTAGTCTCTTCTTATCTACAGTTCAGTTTAAAATAGCAATTGCCAATTCTTTTTTTTTTTTTTTTTTTTTAATGCTTGATTTCTTTTTTGATCATCCCTTCCTAAACATTGGGAGGGGGAGTCTAGTAAATTTGGTAGCGTACTGAGCCTCGGGCTCCTAAGAAACCATGTCTGTCATGCTCACCGATGTTCGGCTGTATGTACATCGTTCTGTGACGCATCCCTGTGACGCACAAACTGATGGCTCAGATGTGAGCACACACTTTCATGCCTGTCAGCTTAGCCCAACTCGATGCTGTTAATGTTGGGTTTTTTTAGTAGCAAGGGGAGAAGGATGATACCTGGTTTAACACAATGTCTCAACAACAACGCAGACAAATGATAAGGCTCGACAAGGAAGTCAAAGTTTTACAATGAATTGGAATGTTCTGATCGAGGTTATACAAAATTACCACTCTTAAATGGCTATGGTAGCTTAGAAACGGTACCAGGACCTCTGAGACAGACTTAACTGCCTTTCGAACTATGTTTTCATTGCAAAGGAAACACGGATCTATCTAACTGCATGTCTTAAATAAAAATTAGTGTCACGATACTCCACATACATTTTAGATACTTTTCTACTAAGTTTGATACAAAGTTAAAAAGTCGTTTTATTCTCTTACAAAGATAATTATCTTTTTCTTCCCTTACAAATGCTGTTTGTTCTAGCATATAGTTTGTTGCAAAAAGGTATATAATGAAACGTAGTGGAAAATACTGTAGGCGGGTTTTTTATTCATTATATTGATTCTCAAAAGTTTGCTGACTGCATACAGCGACAAAAGTCTGACAAAGTTCCTGCCCTGGGCTGTTCCTCAACTAGACTAGGAACAAGAGTTGACTGAAGTGGAAGGAATGCATCCTCCTTTTTCCCTGCAAAATGAACTTTCCTCCAGTTTTGCTCAGCCCGCGCTACAAACCGCGTTCGACACGGTGCCAGTGGTGGCACTTCCACACATAAGCACGACTGGAAGAGAAGTTCAAACCAATCTTAACGACTGTTGTTCCCTATTACGCAGTTTAAATTACAGATAAGGCCGGGCTACTTCTGGAAGCCGCAGTTCCCCGTGATTTACCAGCGCGGTGCACCAGCCACCGGGTTGAGGGCACGTTTCGCCGACCGGCAAGAGGAGCCCCAGCCGCCGGTCCCTGCCCGCTCCGTCGGCCCCACGGCCCGCGCTGCCCCGGCGCCCGGGGGCAGCCGTAAAGACAAGTGATGGGGCTGATGTTCTGCAGACAGCGCTCCCGGGAACACAGCCTGCCTATCGGAACCACGCGATTCCGGTCAGACTGGTTTCTGTCCCACAAAGCTCCGATTTTTAACGTCATTTTGGCCTTTAGCTCACCGACAACACACGCGGGCATGGCCATTTACGCCTTTCTGGCAGTCATTTATGCGTTTTCGGGACGTTGTTCGGGGTTCCCCCTGCCCCCCTCCCACCCCCTCTCTGGTCGAGCCGCCTCTTGGATGTCCGCCGCAGCGCGAGGCGAGGCGAGGCGAGGGGCGGGCAGCGCCGCACCGCCCCGGCGTCCCCCTCCTCCCCGGGGGCGGTGCGCGCTGACGCGGCAGCGCCGCGGCTCTCCGCCGGCCGAGTCGCACAATTATGAGAAAGTGCTGCCGGGCCGAGGCCGCCGCTAGCGCAGGGTCCCGGTGCGGAGTCGAACCGGCGGCGTTCTCCTCGCCTCGCTCTTCCCTTCGCTCCCGGAGCGTTGTCCTCGCCCGGCGTCTCCCCACCCAGCCCTCCGCTGCTGCCGAGCTCAGCCCCGATAGATGGAGACAGGCCCCGCCACCGCCGACGCCGAACCACGAGCAGGAGCTGCCCGGCGCGAGGAGAACCAGAGTCGGCGCCGAGACCCAGCCCGGCTCTGAGGAGAATGGTGAGGGCGGCGGCGAGGCCGGGCTCGCTCTGGCTGCTCCGGGGAGAAGGGACAGGGCCGCCGGCCGCTGGATCAGACTTGTCCCGGCCGGCTGCTCCGGGTGCCAGCTAGCTGCTCCGGGTGCCGTCCGCCCTGACCCGCCTCGGCCCCTCTCTGTCGCGGGCTCGCCTCCCGCCGCGGCGACCGTTCCCTGCCCGCCCCGCCCTGGGGCCCGCTGGGCTGTCACCTCGGGCCGGAAGGGGAGGCTCGGGCGCCTCCGGCCCGCCCGCGCGCGGTGCCAGGGCCCCTAACGGTCGGCGGGGCTCCCCGGCGTCCCCCTCTGCAGCGCCCGGCCGGACCGGCGGACCCTGCCCGGCCGGGGCTGACCCGAGCGAGCCGCGGCTCCAGCCGTCGCCCGGCAGGTCTAGAGCCTCGCCTGGTGCCCGCGGGGCCGGCCCCGCGGAGGGGCGGCCGCTGCCCTGCGCGCCTCTCCGCGCCTCAGATCAGCGCTCTGGGGGAGCTGGTCCTGCGGCCGAGGGGGCTCCGCTGCTTAGAAACGTGACCTGTCGCTCAGTGCCCTTTGAGTACTGAACCCTAATGACTTCGTTATGGTTTTGTCCAATACCAGAACTGATACGGTGGACAGTGTAGTTCTCTGGGATGCAGCTGTTCTTCCTTCTCATCTTTCTGCCTATTTCATTTTTACAATTTCTACACCTTGTGATACACAAGGGAGTGGATAAACCCTTACAGAGGGCTGTATGAGCTTCTACAAAGAAAGCATAATTTTAATTCCCTCTCTTTCTTCTGGCTACTAATCGCCGCTTTTAAAGTTTATTCTTAATTGATATTTACAGAATTTAGAGTGAGCCATCACATCAAGTGCTTCAGAAATAATTTTGAAAATCTAAGTGTGGAATGTAGATCTGTGGGTTCCTACAGTCTACTTGAACTTCTAGTCAGATGCTTAATTTTATTTTGAATAAAGGTGTGGGTTTTTTTTTTTTTTTTTGCACACTATTGTTGAAAACCGCAGGCATTCATACCCATGAATCTTCCCCTTCTGACTGTATCTGTGAACTGTGCAGAAACGTGGGCTGTCGTTTTCCAGAATCTGCAAATCCAGCACTATTCTAGGAAGAAGCTGAAGGTGCAACCTTCCCTTCTGACTTGAAGGAGTACTTGGCATCTCTCACTTGTGTGATACTCGTTCTTCACAATTGAAGTTTTTTTTTTCTTTTTTTTTTCAGTTTTGTGTTTTGTTAGTGTGTGAGGTTGTGTGGGGGTTTTTTTGGGTTTCTTGGGGGGGTATTTTTTTTGTGTTGGTGCTGAGTAGCCTAGAAACGTACAGATTGATTTTAACCATTACAGATTTGTAAACTGATTGTGGCTCAGCAGTTTTTCTCACAGTGTAGCATGTTGCCATGTTTTCTACTTACCATCAAGTATTTTGGAACAGTACTGTTTAACAGGTGCTTTGCCTGAGTTGAATATAGGACATTTTATGCAAGTTGATTTTTGCTAAAAATTTCCCTGCTGCTCCATGACTGTTTAGCAATTTTAATTGCTGGACAATGTCCAACATTAAATCGGGGATTATTCTAAAGAGAGAGTTGTTAAGTGTGACAATTCTGGGAGTTCAGTCTTTTTTTTTTTTTAATGTGTCTGTGTGGGTGAGATAAGTGTCTGCTAGATCATCCTTCATACCTTCTGGTATGAGGCTGTTCTTTGCTATTTAAAGTGGGGGGAAAAAACCTTTGTGCATGTGGAACTGTTTGGGCTGGTTTTGGACTGTTTGTACCTTAGTTTCCTGATGGTTTGCTTTGATTTTTTTTTCTTTTTTCTTTTTTTTTTTTCCCCTCCCTTATTTGAGCTCAGGAGGGGAAAGGTAATTTTCACTTGTTGTACAAAGGCACCTTGAAACATCACCTCGCATTTCACGGTTATCTCACTTATCTTTAAAGATACTCTATCAGATCGTTTACCTCCCCATGTGGATTATCTTGGAGAGAGGTATCCTATTGTGTTTTAAACTTTCATTTCTTTTCTTGTCCCTTGAGGCTCTGTGTAACTCTAGTCTTGCTGCCTCACTTTTTGTCTTATCGCATCAGCCCTACATTCGCTGCTCTGCCGGTGACAGACTGCAGCATCCAAACTCCTCTTTCGCATAGTTATCTTTACCACTTGCTGTGCTTCCCTTTCCTGGAAGCTCTGCACCAACACCCAAACTTTTCCTGCCTCTTTCATGTCCCTTCATGAGGTGCATTTCTATTAACTCTATGTGGACAGTCATACAGATGTGAATTTTTGAAGCAAACCAATGCTGTTTTGAGCTTAAATAATTGATGCTGACACAATAGGGTTTGACCATATTGATTTGTTGATTTTACACCAGTAATGTTACAAATAAATCTCTAAGAGGACTTGTCAAAAATGTGTGTAAAGGGAGATGCTTTTAGGGTCTACAGTAAGTTTAATTTTCTTTCTCAGAAAGACCCTGATTAGCTTTATTAGGAGTGTAACAGATATCTGTATTAGCAGTGACACTTCCAGTAAACTCATGCTGTCAGTGTATTGTCTGAAAGAAGCCCAAATTTTGAAGTTCCTATCTTTAAAAACTTGAGGGTGGGTTTTGTGGCTTATGTTTTGAAAAATCAAGACAATGAAATGATGCTTCTCATGGCAATATACTTACCCTGAAAATTGTACCTTTTTCACGCGTAGTTATTTCTTTTGGAATACCTCATTTCCTTTAACCGTGTCTACTTTGGCTGCAATATTTGCATGCTGTGTTAATTTGCTAAAACAAGTAACATTAGTTCTGGGGTTTTTTTTGTCCCCCTTTTTTTTTTTTTTTGAAGGCAAACTGACAGTAAAACCAATGTGTGTGTTTTCCAGAATTGAAGTTTTGTCTTTGAAGTCATGATTCTTGTTCCTAATGTGAATAATTTTGTCTTTGTGCGTTTTGGCTTCACTGGCTGAAATTCTGGCACGTGGTTTTTCAGCAGATATTTCACTGAATAATCTCGCTCTGAGTGTGTATTTGGATAAAATATGCTTATTACAGATAATGTTACTTCTTACCTCTGACACTGACAAGTAGTGGTGACCTCCAGTGAATGAGTCTCTATGCTTCATTATTTCTATAAAAATCAGTCAGTTCTGCTGACTTGACCTGTGGTAAAACTTGAACAAAGTTTGTTGTATTCGTTCTTAAGGTTCCATGGCATGAAACCTTCTTCTCCTCTGTTGTATTCTCTGCAGTCTTGTTAGTGACCTTTATTTGATTCAATCCCATCTCTTTTGCTTACATACTGAGAAGGTATAGGTAATGGTGTCACGTTAGGATGTTGTGATACTGAAAATAATACTTGTTTTCTGTTATTTTTATTACTTTAAGCTTAAACTTTTCTTCTACTTGAATTGTAGATGGGTTTTTTTTTTTGTATTTCAAGTAATAGAAAGCTGATCAAAGAAAAGAACAGAAAAAGTAAACCCCAGAAATCTTTGTACTGGCAAGCTTTGCTTCCTGACCTGGCTCGGCATGGGATTAGCTGGGCCTCAGTGCTGCCGTGGAAGAGAGGAGGTAGGATGTGCAGGAGGTGACTTGTCTTTCTGGTAGCAGCCAGTCATTAAACCAGTGTCGCCTGGCACACTGAACCGTTGCACCTAACTGGTTGGGACCGCAGACCTGAGGAGCAGCCGTTGCATTGGTGGAAGGAATGCTATTTTTTTGAGGAGTGGTGAGGTTTTTTTCAGCCTTCTTTACATCTGTATTTTGCTTAGCATGTCAAGGGAATATGAACTGTTTTAAAGCAGGGGTGTGAGCTACTTTCTTTACCAGGGTTGCTGGAAACACAGTACAGCTTGAGTGTTTTTCTCCTCCAGCTGCTATAATACTTGCATGGAAGTAGGGACAACATGGGTTGTCCTTCTCAAGAACTGGTTAAGTGTTCTAAATGTACGGGAAATACAGTGAGAAAAATAACTAAACTGTGCTGCTGGTAGTTCAGAAAAGCTGCCTTATGAAAGGACTAGAATATTTAACTGGGGAAACTGTTTTGACAACATATGGTATGAGGATGTTGCAGGAATAGTCCTCCAAGCTAGATGTAGCAGTTGATTGCCAAGGAGAGTTTAAAGTATGGTAACAAACTGTGACAGCACATTAGAGTGGATTGAATTAGGTTTATAATCTCTGCTATGCTTTGTAGGTGTGTGGTGGTTTTTTTTTGGTTGTGTGTGTGGGTTTTGTTTGTTTGTTTTTTGTTTTTTTTTTTTTTTGTTTTTTGTTTGTTTTGTTTAATCCCTTAACTAAAGCAAAGGTCAGATGCTACCGAGGTGGTAGGCTTGGAT
>JAAGNO010019105.1:10862-40868 GCA_033439905.1 Ceryle rudis
CAGTACCAGAATCCAGCTCCTGAACACAGCTCCTGTCTGCTGCGGGGCCCAGCCTGGGACTCCCCTGGTGCCTGCTCCACAGCATCCAGCTCCACAGTGACAGTGATGTAATTGCCATTGGGGGGGTGGGTTTGATACTGGTTTTGTCTATATTTGTAAATATTCTATTTTATTATTATTATTGTTATTATTCTCATTAAAGCTGTTCTAGTTCCCTTTTCTAATCACTAAGTCTCTCTCCCTTATTCCCTTTCTCTTCCCCTGTGGGGAGGGAGGGGGGTTAACAGAGAATATTTGTTATAGGTCTAAGGGGCTGCCCTGACCCTAAACCGTGACAACCATCAACAAGACAGGGGGTTTTCTTCATTTTATACCTTCCTAGATGAACCAGTTAGATCCATTTAATATTTGTTGCCATGCTATTTGTCAAATCATACAGCTATTAATTTAAACACTATTCACCATTCCAAGAAGTACGATCGATAAAACCACACAGAAACAATGTCTGATCTCAATTGCTTCATCAATTCCACTCATCTTGTACAATAGAAATTAACCTTTCAAAAACTGCATATGAAAATATTTTGCACCAACATACTGCCAGCTAAGAATAATATTAAGGACTCCCATTTTGTGCAAAACTTAATTAATACTGACTTTTGTGTTCAGAACTTCAAGCCGCATGACTTACTACCATAAGGGGAAGAGAATGCACAAAGTCTGTATTTCACAGAGGTATACATATTAAGGACCAATGTAATTAAGTGTTAATATCATTTAGACAAGGACGTAAGGACTTCACTTCTACATTTTGATACCAACTATAATCTTACTAAAACTGCTACTAAAGAAAAAATGTTGCAACTGTTTGCTTATACTCTTTAAAAAGTAATCTCTTCTCTTCCTCCCAGTCTTCACTTCTGCTCCCTAGTCTTGTCAGATTTGTCAATTCTCTCTGCTCCTTTTAAAAATTAAAAGATATTTCTTTTTCTTTCTGTACCCTACAGAAATTCAGTCACTGAGTTCTGTCTATCTCTGAGATGCACACCCCTTGTTTTAGGGACACATTTTGGCATTATGAAATAGTAATTTTTCTGAGAAGTGTTCCCCAAGTAATCAAGCTAAGTGATGCACATACCTGATTTTTAATCAGCAAGTTACTTTGTGCATTTTGATGATCACAACTCAGTTTAGTGTTGCTTTAGTTTTCATCTCCAGAAGTCCCCAATTTTTTTACCTGCAACTTCGAACTTCCACTCTGTTCTTCCAAACTGTGCTTTCCTGCTGCAAGTCTCTCTCCCCATTCAGAGGTATTCTCAAACTGCAGTCTTTCCAGCTGGGAAGGGTTGAGGTGGGAGGACGAACAACAGAAAGAGACAAAAAGAAATAGGATTAATATAGTTTTAAAAGCCTGTTCTTTACCAGGCGAGGTCAATCAACTCAGAGTAAGGTGAGCATCTCAGAAATCAGTCCAAGATAAAAGTTTTCAATGGTTCAAAAAGTTAAATACTTGAATTTGAAAATAAAAAACTCAAGAAAGTAACTTTTCATTAACAATATGAAAGTAAAGCATAGGTAATGTTTTAATATAGTAACTGGTAACCAAAACTTCTTTCTTTCCCTGCTATTTATGGAACAACAATATTAAAAATAATAATAAAAATAAAATAAATTATTTTAAATTACACTGAGACTGACTTTTGTCTGACAGTGTCCAAGTTCACTTTTTATTCCCCAACAGATGAAATATCAGCACATTTTTAGTTATAGCCTGTTTACACTTTAGAAGGACTACAATGAATACTCATGAAACTCAACAAGCTAGAAATCACTGTCCTAATAACCAGAGGAAGTTTTCAGTATTCGTGCTACTGAATTTCCTGATGTCACAGTTAATAATCTTAAGGGAAATTGTATTTTATGGCCAATGCTGTAACCTTAATTTAGGACAACCTCGCTTTCTGAGTTCATTTATCTCATCTGCATATAGGAGGAATTAAATATATCAACACTATATCCAGTACTTTCAACCGAGATGAAAAAAAAGAGAAATTCTAATACATAAAAGTCAAAATTTTGAAAAGTTTACAATTTTCAGTTTTGTAAGAACTAAAATCAATTATTTGCTAAAAGCAGAGACTGACAACAGCATAAGGCTTCACTGAAGAAACAGGGTGTCTGTGCCAACAAGGCTTTACAACGGACCAGAGAGGTACCTTTTCAGATACTGGTTACTTTTTATTTTAAAATCAATTTCTGGCAAAAAATGAAAAGCAACTGAACATGAAGCAAAGAGAATGAGGTGTTACAGCGTCAGAGAAATATAATTCACATCTCGTTAATTGTAACAATGTTATTAGCTAGCTAAATCAAATAGTAAACTTCTCTGTTCCCACCTTATTTCTGAGCAAATGAAAACAATTAGAAACTCTAGAACGTTAAAGAGGCTTATTCAGAAAAATGTAGAAATGCTTTTTGAGTTTCTCTAGTAAGGACAAAAATAATATTTGATGAAAAATAACAAGTGATTGCTTACTAACAATGATAATATTTTTCCAGATACTTCCCTTGATGGTATTATATATATTATAAACCAGAGTATTCACAAACAAACAAACCAACCAACCTAAGTGGGGGAAGGAAAAGAAAAATAGAAAAGAGAAGCCAAGGTTCTCCTACCCTCTACTCTGCCCTAGTGAGTCCACACGTAGAGTACTGTGTCCAGTTTTGGACTCCCCATTTCAAGAGAGACAGGGATCTACTGGACAGATTCCAGTGAAGGGCTAAAAAGGGAATTAGGAGACTGGAGCATCTTTGTGATAAGGAAAGGCTGAGAGACCCAGGGCTGTTTAGGCTGGAGAAGAGAAGACAGAGGGGACAGTGTTTATTAACATCTTTGATCTAAGATTAGGCAAATTAGCAAGTAAGAAAGGAATATATTCTTTTCATACTTTGTATCATGTTGGCAGACCAACTGGGACCTAATTTTAACTTTTTTAACGATCATGTTATTCAGCAGTTGTCTTTACATTATGGACTTGTTCTTGTATAAAAGGACTTTACCGAGCTACAAAACTACCAGTTTTGGAGGGTGGTCCATCTGCGTAAAATTCAACAGAGCGGAAGGCCCATGTATTTTACACTCCTGCTATCTCTCAGTCTTTAGAGGTTATTTACCAAGCTACATTCCTTAGAACATGATAAACACCTGTACTGAGATTAAACAGAGAATCAGGGAAGGATAATTTTGTATCCTTGGTTTTGTTTTTGTTGAGTTTTTTTTAGCGTGGTATACCCACGCTTGTGACAGAGTACAAGATGTTAACTCAAATGCATGAGATAATTTTAGATGCTTACATATTCCTAATGAGGTCTTCAAATTCTATCTACTGAATTTCTGTACAATAACTGGAAATGAAGGGGTCACGTACCTCTACTTAGGACCAAATCTTTTTTCCCCAACCCCCTACCCCCTCAAATTTTGCAGATTTGTAGCTGTTGAAAAACAGTCTACTGGACTACAGTGACATGTATTTTTTTCTAAAATATACAGACATAATGTCTTACAAGCACCCATGCAAGATCTGAGTGAAGGGTGAAAGACATGAGAAAGTCCTATGTTCTTGCAAATATCTGCCAAAGGACACAAGGGATTTTCTAATCCTTAAAATTCACCCTTCCACAAAGATGATGCCAATCAATGCCAATTCATTTTTGGCAGACTTCTAGAAGAGAAAAATCACAAAGCTCTCCAAGGTTGAATTTCAGTCAGGCAATTAAGCACAAGATAACAACCAAACCAAGGTCTGAAGCCAAAGATAGATTAACTTATCTCTACATCTGTAAAGTTTCCATTCATTGCACCCAAGATGTCCACAAGCTCCAATAATGATAAATATTTAGTATATCATATACATAAAGAACTCCAATAAAATAAGAAAAAATACTAACTTGCACAAATTCATGAATAGACAATTTTGGCATCACTGATTTGACTACAAATCATTAACCAGCAAAATACTACAACCTGTATTTTCTAAAATACTAATTCCCAGGGTGTTAGTAACCAGGGTCATTAGAGTTCTCCCAACCTATACCTTATGCTTATTCCAAATAAATGCTTATTATATAATGCTCTCATAGGAAGTATTTGCTCTCATTTTTGCTTTAGTAAAGAACATTCAAAAAAAATTGAGGTGTCAGATCATTCTGCCTTTCAGATTTCAACTCAGAACACCAACTTCACAAAGTCAGTAGGTGTAATTTCATCACTCCCAGCTAAAAAGATCAACCGTCTCTTGAGCAGACAGAATTTGTCTCCCACACCTGTGCAATGCATTCCCAGTCCCACTCACCCCCAACCCCTCTGTCAGGGCCCTTCCAGCTCCAGAAGTTCAACTGGTAACACTCAAGGCCAGGTAGCTGATGTGAACTGCTGGAAGGAGCTGGAAAAAGACTCAGCAGAGGAAAGCTTCTCCTCGCCTCACGGCTGCTTTTCATCTGAATATTCCAGGTTCCATCCTTGGCAGAGCTATGTTGCAAGTATGTAAATATGTGCATTTAAAACAGACAGGAAAGCAATACAGATTGCAGAAAACAGCTTTGATACCTCTGTTGTTTGATGGGAAACATGGATGTTCCTGAACTGACTAGTCTCATCTTTTGATATGAAATTTTCAACTTATTTTATCTTGAATCAAATAAAATTATGTCTGAAATTATATATTTTAACTCATTCAGTGGAAAGCTGTAATATTACTATAAAAAGGCCATGAAGGAGAATGCATTATTTCTTTTAAATATGAAAATAACTGAAAATTACTGACCAAGTATTAGTTGGTAACTTCATTGCTAAATCTTCTTTTCTTTTGTTTCCGCACGTGCAGCCTTGCTTTGTTTTTCATTAAACTGCCTCTGTCTTAACATATGAGTTTCATCTTATTTTCTACCCCCTGGTCCAGCTGAGGAGGGGAGGAAGAGTGATAGAGCAGCTTGGTGGGCACCTGGCATCCAGCCAAGGTCAAACCACCACACTAATAGAAAGAATGGCATACAAATTTATTTTAGTGAAACTTAAAGAATATTATTTTACATTACATTTTCTGAATTTTTATATTCTATATTAATAGACAATCTATTCTATATTAATGGATAATCTATTCTATCTTAATGGATAACCTAATCAAGTCATTACAATCTTTAAGCAGGATACGCCTGGCATGCAGAATAATAGGCACATATAAAGACACATGTTGATATTTGCAGAACAAAAACTCAAAGTCAAATAACTTCCTGCTTACAGTATTTTTCCAATGACATACATGACTCTAATTTTACTTGTCAACTGTTAGCCAGTCATCTTTTCAAAACAATTTAAGCAACTCTTAACTCTTTAAACAGTATGGGTACTGCGTGCATCAGATGTGAGCAACGTTTCCTATGCACATTCAGCTACTTTTTCCATGAATTAGCTTCAGTTTCTTATTTTAATTAGGAACTTAATGGCTCAGTGATTGTTCGTGATAGAAGCAACAGTATGTTCACTACAAAGGCCTCAGAAAACCTGTGAATGTACAGTATTACTGCAGCTTTTAGCAGTGCATTTGAATTCATTCAAAAAGAAAGTTGGTTTAATTATACATTTATTTTTTAAAGTGAGTTAGAAATTGCAATGTTATAGTCTCTTGATATTCACCTTTGAAGATGAAATATAGACATTCACAGCAGTAATGTCTCAATTCAGAATTGCACTACTGTTTTTCTAATTGAACTTTTTCTAATTTCTAAGAGTTGTATTTTTGCTTAAGAGATGAAGGTACATTCATACGAAACATAAACACTTTGGAAAGTTGCTTCTCTATCATTCATGTGATTCTTACAAAATAAGTGGGGAGACTAAAGCACAGCACAAAATCAGGTCTGCAATTAAGTTAGGAAGAACAAGCAAAACCAAGTATTTCATGATGTCTTTAACGCAATTTTGTGAAAAAAATCTTGCAGAGTTGTGGTCTTTCAGAATGGACCCAAGTCTGCTCAGCCCACTCCAAGATGTTGTAGAAAGGGCCTTTTTATAACTTAGTGATCTAGCTTCTGGAAAGATTAAATTTAGTGACTAAAGACAATTCTAGGTGTTAAGTCAGAATTTGGAAAACTTATTCCTCTTATTAAAACAAAGCAAAACAAAATAAAATACATTCAGGAATATGATTCCCTCTAGAAACAAGATTTGGAACGTTGTTTGGTTTTCAGTTACTTTCCAATTATGAGCTCCCTGCCTTTAGAGAAAGCAACTTTTTAACTTAAAAAAAAAGAGTGGAGTTACCATATGCTGATGGGCTCCATATACTGTTTAATGACTGACAACTAGAGCTGCTCTGAGACAGACCTATTCCCCCTCACTGAGCTTGAATGCACCCCTGGGATCTTTTGATCTACTCCATGCTACACAGTTTCAAAAGGATGAAAATCTCCTCATCCCTTGTGCAAGTAACTTGTGCAGACCTGCTTTCCTTTCCACTACGCAGCCAGAGAAAACAAGTCTTGTGAGACCTAATACAGCAAGATGAGGAAAGCAGTGCCATGAACTTTTCTCAGTGAGGAAGCTGAGCCAGATGCTATTGAAAATACAACACAGGCAAACATTCAAAAAGAGTTAGCTGTTTAGAACAATCATAATGATTTTTTTGTGGCTATACATGTGTATATAAAATACATGTATTTATATATGTATACACATAGATGTGTTCAGGGGTTTCTTTAAAGAAATTTTTAAATACTTTTTCCACCCTACACTACATGAGGAAAATGCAGCCTTTAGATTAATCTACTGCTGCCTTAAAGTCTACTATCTCCTTTTATTTTTCACACAAAAATATTTCACAGGGACAGTAATACTTATTTTTCATTTTAAAATATAACTGAAACTTCAGTCACAAAAATGCAAATGGATTGAATAGCAGTGATACCTGTGTCACACCTACAATGGGAAGAATTTCAGGGTTTTTTTTTTCCATGTAAAACATACATTGTCATATGTGTACAGAGAATAAGTATTTTAGATACTCTTGGGTGGAACTACAGATTCTGGTTTATAAAAGAGTTGAAAGCTTAAGAAGCAATTTGCAACATGTGAAAGAAACTCAGGATGTTTCATTTTCTCTTCAGTTGTGAATATTTTCTCTCCAGAAAATGTCTCCATAAACTTGCACTGAATTTTGCTTTTCAGTAAGAAGACCAGAATAACGGTGGAAGCATAGAGTGAGGTCAAGGTACTATCAGTGAAGTGGATAATTGCTAAGGTAAATGGTGGAAATGAAGTACAGTGTACTGACCTTTTGAAACGGGATAATTACGTCTTAGAGCTAACCTACACCATTTTATGACTAACATGAAAGAGCCTTGAGAAAAACAGGCACAGGAAAAGGAACTCCTCCTGCTGCAGTTCATTAGTGGGAAAATCTTAATGCTCTAGTTCAGATTAAGGCAACATAAGTGGTTATGGCTAAAAAAGTTTTATTGAAAAAGGACTTTCTCCTTCCCCTTAGGAAGAGAAGATGGAGTAGGATGGAGGACAACAATTAAGCTGCCTACCCATTTTTAGTGGGAATAATGACAGCAAAAGGGACAACAAAGAAGAGATGTAAAGGCAGTAAGATTTCAGATGGAAAACAGAAGATCTTCCCCTCAGGAGCAAGGGAGAGTAAAAAAGCAGAAATTTTTGTCTAGCTTTAGCACAAAGTCTTGTTAGCTTCGGGGTAAAGGTAGGAAAGTGTATGCAGAGAGTTAGGATCTCCAGCTGTCTAAAGTAAGCATTTAAAATAGAGATGGACAGAATACAAACATTATGGTAAAAAGCTGTAGTTTTGATTTGATCTGACTGAGAATGGTATCAGAAACAAAAAAAATGCCAATTTAATCAGAAATTCCCTCTGCAAAAGATTTTTCTTTTACAAAACTGGCACTTTTTAACAACAGCATCTCCTGAGAAAGATTTTCCAAACATCCTAAATAAAAGCTGTCCATATGAGATGCTTCACATTAAATGCAAGGTCTTTCCCACAGCAGAACCGACTAAAACCAGAAGAGTTTCATTTGTTTGCAATCAACCTCACTCAATCCCATCAAAACATTAACTTCTAATGCTATCTGTCTTCATACTAATACTCTACAGGCAAATCAAATATGGCCTACAGACCTGTGACCCAAAGAAGCCAGATTTCCTGCTTAAACCAATAAAAAGAAACCTCTGCCAGCCTCACTCAAATACCCGTTAAACATCTGTTTCATCTTGCACAGGTCAAAAATTAACATTTCAAATCAATATGCTTTTTCTCTTTTGCTTTAAATGACTGCACAGGGTTTTTGGGGGGTTTAAAGCAGGATGAATGAATACAGATTTTCAAGATTCTTGATATCCTCACTGTATCATGAGTGGAGGTCATTTTCTCTCATCTACACTACAAATTGTTCTACAAACTTGAAACAAAAGACATTTTGGACTGAGAATTTAACAAGCTACAGATCAATTACGAATTAAGGATCATGTTACCCACCTAAAAATGAAAACTTATTGAAATAACTATAAAGCTTCATAAAGAAATTAGAGAATTTGACTCTTAAAGATCTTTTCCCTGCAGTTACTTACGAAACTCAACACAAGAAAACTCTTTGTTTCTGAAGCAAGTGTACCTCAGATAGGAACACTACATCTCAAAAGAAGTCATATCCTATGACCTTTTCAAAGCCATAACCAACAACTCAACACTTGTGCAGTTTTACCAACCATCTTCCAATTTACTGCACATTGACAAGAAATGCAAAGGGAGAGAATCTGCCATTTCACAGTGGTAGTTTTGTTTATTTATGAGCGATTGTCAACTTCTAAAGTACTGAAAAGAAGGAATGGCAAAAGTGCAATTTCCTCAAATATGGCACCTAGGTAGATTGAACCAAATTAATTAAAAAGCAAGCTTTGCCTGAGGAGTCTACCATTAAGTGGAAGCATTATGTTTCTTCATTAAAAGTCCATTATGAAACACCATTACAATTCATTTGGAACACAAGAGGTTTAGGGTAAACATAAGGAAAAATTTTTTCACGGTGAGGGTGACAGAGCACTGGAACAGGCTGCCCAGGGAGGTTGTGGAGTCTCCTTCTCTGGAGACGTTCAAAACCCGCCTGGACACGTTCCTATGTGACTTGATCTAGGTGATCCTGCTCTGGCAGGGGGGTTGGACTAGATGATCTTTCTAGGTGCCTTCCAACACCTAACATTCTATGATACTATGATAAACTAGTTATAATACTGGGTCTGAAGCCCTTGAAAAAATGGTCTAAAAAGAGTGGTATCAAACTCTTAAAAGATACTTTTTTAGAAGAACTAGGAGAAAAAAAAAAAATCTGCACTGGAAGACCAGAAGAAAATTGATACAGGCAGAAGCACCTTCACAGAGATATTATATGCAAGCAGAAGATATCATAGAGTGATAGAATTGTTCTGGTTGGAAGAGATCTTCAGGATAATCAAGCCCAACCATTAACCCAGCACTGTCAAGTCCACTAAACCATGTCCCTCAGCACAAAATCTACATGGCTTATATATCCAGGTATGCTGACTCCATAACTTCCCTGGACAGACTGTTCAAGGGCTTTACAAACTCTTCTGTAAATAAATTCTTCCTAATGTCCAATTTAAATCTCCCCTGGCACAACTTGAGGCCATTTCCTCTTGTCCTATCATTTGTTATTTGTGAGAACAGACCAATTCCCACCTCACTACAACCTCCTTTTGGGTAGTTGTAGAGAGTGAGGAGGTCTCCCTTGAGCCTCCTTCCCTCAGTTGGATTGCTGGGTGTGTTTCTCTGAAATTGCTTTCAGTTTTAGGTCAGAATTGTCTACAGAACTTGGAAGATGACAATGTTTCTATTCCGCTGCATACTTCCTCATGGGAAAGGGGTAAAAGGAAGACAGACTTTACATAACTGGATAGCAATTACTTTCAGGAATCTTAATTATCTGCAATACAGCCTTTATTTTGTTGGGGATTTTTTAATTATTTGGTTTAAGATTTCTACTGCTAAAAGTCTGTAAGAGTTTGGTGACAACTGCAAAAGCTCCGAAGGTCTGAAAGGAAAAACATCAATTTGTCTGCTCCCAGCACTGCTGAGCCACGGGTGTGATGCTTGTTGGCAAGCAGAACTATTACCTACCATGTGACACTAGGCAGTTTTGCATTGATTATTTACAGTGCATGTGACTGTTCCTAGGATTCTTTTCCTTTTTCATCTAAAAGAAGTAATCGGACTACCAGAATCCATGGCACTCCTTCCACGGGAAAGGGAAGACAAATGTTGGCTACCTTTTTATTTGACAAGTACTTCAATATTCTATATTGGAAAAAAAATAAATTTACTCTGCTTTTTCTCTTACTGTGAGCAAGTCTGCCAAGAACACCGTTTAGTCCATCAGAAACTATACTGAAAGCATGATAAATGTTATTGTGCCTCACAATATCTTGAGACACCAAGCCCTGCAACAGATTGAATTTTTAAATGAATGCTTATATTCATAACAATGCATGTATCTGAGCACCAGCATGTTTAGTAATCAAATATTTCTTCCTTCTGGTACTACTCAAATGTTTAAGTCTGCTGCAAGCTGATATCATTGCACTATGTTGACATTAAAAGAGAAGATGCTGATTTACTGGCACTTATTTTCCTCATACCCATCTGCACAGAGAAAACTCTTTTGTGTGTGTGTGATTAGTTTACCACGAGTGATTTATGCAGGAATATAAGTTGCCCATGGATATATAAAAAAACTTAAAGGCTGAAACTTTACAACAATTGTTAATAATGTATGCAGAGAGGCAGAAATAAGTTCAGGAAAAGGAAAGCGGGGTGAGGAATATTATCCGTGATCTCATAGATCTTCCTGTCCATGTTGATTCTGGCACTGCTTTTATCAGTTTAAGTTCAAGTTGATATGTGCTAGGTATTACATCAAAATAGGCATTGAAAATCTATGACAGTGACCATCTCAAATAATCCCTAATGTGATTTTAGTGGTCCACACTAACATGCCTGTCAGGACACAGTAGTCCTGACATTTTAGAAATTGCTGCATTCACGTCTAAAATGTAACATCTGCATGGATCACAGGGTATGTGGTGGAGCCCCACTTAAAGCAATGAATTCACATGAAGAGTTGTTTAACATCAACCATCTGCTGCTCAAGATAAACTGCACATTCAAGGAAAAAAGGTTTTCTGGCAATGAGTATCAGAGAAAATTATTCATAATTTCTATCCAAAATTCTATTTTAACCAATTATCTAAAAATTATTAAAAACTTCAGAGTAACTACTTTTATCTATCTCAATTGTTGAGAACAGTAAGGAGAGTATCAACACATCATGCACTCATTTTTACTGTAAAATTATGAAATGTTCTAATGTTTTATCTTATTTTAAACAAAATAGATATTGATATTTCTCGTGTGGGGAAAAAAAAAAAAGAAAAAAGGAAGGTGACCGAACAAATACTGAAAGCTTCTTGAATTTTAGTCGTCTTCACTGTAATTACAATTCTTAAAAAGAATCAGACTAGAGGAATATCCAAACTGTCAGTACTACCAAGTTTTGCAGCACTGCTTACTTATTTCACATTTTCATATGTGAATAACAAGCTAAAGAATAACTAGGAAACCAGTTAGAACTAGAACCACTAGAATAAAGATATACAAACACATGCTATAAATAAAGTATCTAATAGCCATAAGGTGTAAGGACAATTCTGTCAAGTAGACATCCTTGTAGGCTTGCCAGAAAAGCATGAATGCTTGAATGAACATTAAAAACAAATAAGATTGTTCTGATACGTCTGGTGCTATTTTAGCTGTCTCTTCTCCCACACAATGTCTATTTTCATATTTACATAATTACATGATTCCCCTTAGAGCCCTACTATCTCAGATTTCCCATCACTTAGTGTAACATTAAGTAAATAAAAAATTCTGTATCTTCACTGACTCCCAGAATAGATTTTGCTGTTGATGGAGAACACTAAATCCATCAGGTAAACTATGACCTAGCTGACAATTAAGAGTTAGAATTTAAAACTGAAGTAGTTGGTTTCCTTCTGAAATCTATATCCACCAAATAAAACACAAAAAATCTGCACTAGTTAACACCTGCAGGAGAAAGAAGTCTTGTACTATCTTCAGGCCAAAAGAAGGTCTTGCCAGTGCCCAAAACCTGGTGGTTATCAGACTGACTGAAAGGATAGCCTTATCAGAACCAGAAAACATATCTCAGGCAATACACTGCAGTGTTTAAATAATTACAATTAGTGATTAAATGGCTTTGTACAAGCACCTTTCATTTTGCAGCCAATGAGTCTTAACAAAACTAGATCCACTGAAAGTAACCTACTATCACTTCAAGACACAGTGGCCCCATAAAGCTGTGGTCCTTAATTATACAGCCCTAATCAAAAGATTCTAGAAGATAGTATCCTGAAATACATTACTCCTTTTTAGCAATAAATAAATAAATAAAATTCTGCCATAAGGATTTGGGGTCATAGAATCATAGAATGGTAGGGGTTGAAAAGGACCTCTGGAGATCATCAAGTCCAACCCCCCTGCCAGAGTAAGATCACCTAGGGAAAGCCACACAGGAACACATGCAGGTGGGTTTGGAATCTCTCCAGAGGAGACTCCACAGCCTCTCTGGGCAGCCTGTTCCAGTGCTCCATCACCCTCACTGTAAAGTTTTTTTTCATGTTGAGGTGGACCTTTCTGTGTTTTGGTTTGTGACCATTACCCCTTGTCCTATCACAGGGCACCACGGACATTGTAATTTTGATTGTATCTCTTCAGTGTTTCTCTAATAGCTGGTGATCACTATAGAAAGTAAACAGCATGCAAAACAGTGTGGAATCAACAGGAGGCATTTTTCAAATGCAACAATACACTCTTCTTTTTTTTTTCCTCAAATAAATAAACTTTATGAAGTGCTGCTGCCAATTCATTAGTGTGCATAATCAGAATTTACAGACTAACAAAGAATATCTACAAAACACCTGTGTACTTACCGCTAACTATTACGAAAATCAGCTTTCCAGAAGACCAAATGGTACCAAAAGGAGATGTCAATCATAAATTAAATTAAAAATAAAAGAAAAAAATAAAAAAAAACCCACACCAACAGCACAACAAATAACAAAGGTTTTTGTTTGGTTTCTCATATATATAGACTATTAAAAAAAAAACCAAACAAAAAAAAAAAACCAAACAAGCTGATACAAAACCTATATTCTTGAAGTACTGGAATTAACATTCACCCTCAGACTTGTATGGAAAAAAAATCACACATCTCTTGTCTTTTGTTTTAGCAAATGTATCCAAGGTAAAAAGGATGGATGATGATGATGACACATATTCTAATAGCTACATAACATTAAAGAATTCTACCAGACAAGAATACTGAAGAATGAAGTCTTCTTACATAATAGTTCTATTGTGCTATAAGCCAAATGGTAAACCATTTGTAGACTGTCTTGGAAACTGAGAGGCTTTCACACAAGGTCTAAAGAGAACAAATACATAAATGCTTTATTCATTTTTATAGCCAGGCAATGCATCAAACATGTCCACATGTCCTGATCAACTAAGTTACTAATGCACATGAAAAATGAACTATGTACTTTATTATCTTTCAGAACAGAACTTGGCAATCTGTAGTTCAAGATGCAAACCTCATATGTTACCAGTCCACACCTGTCATTTCTCATAAGTAAAGTGCATTTCAGCTGAGCAGCACCGAAAAAAATAACTCCTTGGTCACATATATATACACACATAAACACACGATTATCATGAGTGCTAATACATCGTCTATATGCAAATTCTTAGTGAAAATATTAAAAATTATAAAAACTAAAATGACCATCTTCATCTACATTGCAAAACAAAACAGAGTATCAACCTCATCTCAGTGGTCATTCTTGATGTAGCTTGGTCTTATGTTTGCTACCACCATTCCTGGTTGGGGAGCTCTCATATTGTAAAGCCATTTGCAGTCAAAAAGGTAGAAGACGATCTATTTGTATAAATCAACATAAAATATTTAGGTAAGAACCACTCCTGAATTTTATCATCAATATGGATATTGACTGAATTTCTAAGTAGCCTAGAAGATATAATCACTGTGAGTACCTTCTACAGGCTGAAGTTGAAAGTGTTCTGGTTTAAGTTTCTGGGCATTTTCTCAGGGATCCCTGAGGACTCATGGGAACCCTGCTGCAGCTGTGTGAGAAGCTGATGAGGTAACTGCCCCTTCATTCAAAACCTGCCTGGACGCGTTCCTGTGTGACCTGATCTAGGTGATCCTGCTCTAGCAGGGGGTTTAGACTAGATGATCTTTCGAGGTCCTATCCAACCTGTAATGTTCTGTGATTCTGTGATTCATTATCAGAATCTTGAGCCAGAGAGACTTTCAAAAGGAGCATGCAGCTCTGCAAGTGTCAGGCAGAACTTCTTGCTTGGCACATGGTCACCTAGCCTGCAGGAGGAGTGTAGCTGTCAAGGGGCTGTGCTTCCTTGTGAAAGACCTGTGGGAAGATGCCATCAGATGACAAAGCATCAGAGAGAACGAGAAACAGATGGACTAGATCTTCTCTGAGACCTTGAAGCTTCAAGAGCCTGAACTGTCAGCTGTAGAGGAGAGGCAGGAAGAGCCTATGCCTACGAAGCTGGAAACTCCTATGATGATGAAGGCTGGAAGCTGGTGACTTCTCACAGTGGGAGGAAGGTTTATGCCCCACCTGATAACTTGCACTTTGAGAACAGGTTCACTGTCCCTGCAGTTGATGAGAAACCTCTCTGGTGGGTGAGCCTGAGCCACTCAGGATCACTAGAAGGAAGCAGTGAATAACGGCGATAGAAGAATCCCTGCTGCGGGGAATGGGGACATCCATCTGCTGATCTGACTTGTCAGAGGGATGTTTGCTGCATCTTAGAATGAATGGCCCCAAATTAAGACAAATGAAAATCTAGATTTCTAAATTAGAAAAAAAAAAAAAAAAAGAGAAGAATTCTCTACAGGATGAGTTCTGTAACTCCTACATTTTCACAAATTTGCCATAATATTTTACTTTTTTTTTTAAGCTAGTTTAATAATACCTCTCAGTTACAAATATTCTATCTCTCAAGATACCAGAAACATCCTGAAATTTTCCTTTTCCCCCAGGAGATGACCATAAGTAAGACTTCTTAAAAACAAAAAAATCAAATAACCAATAATATATGGTCCAAGTCTTTGTTCCTTGAAAAATTATACTATTGTTTAGAAGAAAATACTTATTTTCTCATTTTATATATACCCAACCCATTTATACATATCTAATTTAATGCAGACACATCAGTTGACCTTGTAGCTATGTTACATTATGAGCAACAGTAAATGTACTGAAAGGTTTTATTACGTGAAGGAAAAAGTAAAGGATATTTTACCAATGTTCTCCTTTTCATTCTGCAAACAGCATTCTAGAATCACAGTACAATTGAGGCTGGAAGGGACCTCTGGAAGTCATTTGGTCCAAACTCCTTGGCTTAAGCAGCACCACCCACAGTCAGTTGTCCAGGACCATATCCAGATGTCTTTTAAAATTCTCCAAGGTGGAAGACCCAGCAACTTCTCTGGGCAACCTATGCCAGTGCCTGGTCATCCTCACAGTATTAGCGTTTCTTGATATTCTCCTCTGTACCAGTTTGTGACCACTGCTTCTGATCCTGTTACTGGGAACCACTAAAAAAAGCCTGACTGTCTTCTCTACACCTTCCCTTCAGGTATGTACAAACATACATAAGATACCCCCCAACATCCTCTTCTCCAGGCTGAGCAGTCCCAGTGCTCTCAGCCTTTACTCATGTGACAGATGCTCCAGTTCCTCCATCATCTTAGTGCCCCTTCCCTGGACTCTCTTCAGTATCTCCACATGTCTGCTGTACTGGGGAGACCAGAACTGGACCCAGCATTCCAGGTGTGGCCACACCAGTTCTGAATAGAGGGGAAAGTTTATCTCCCCCAGTGGGCTGACAATGCTCCTAATGCAGCCCAGGATACCATTACAGCGCCTTGCTGCAAGAGCATACTGCTAACTCACGTTCAGATTTTATTTAATAGTTACTATTTTTTCTTCTCTCCCCCCCCAACACCATCACTAGACTTTCTCTTTTGCTCAGTCCTAACCTTACTTTCCACCTCCTACTGGGATTAAGACTCACCTCTGGCTCACACCACAAAGGCCCTCAGTACAGATCTCAGTCATCCTAACTTTCCTTGGACCCCCCAATTCCAGCTCTACTCCAATAGCACCTCTAAACTTTCTCTTTTGCTCAACCCTAAATCAAGCTTCTGTCTCAGACTGGGTCAAAGAACTGCACCTCCAAACTTCTGTAAGTATCACTTGAAATCTCAACTAATGTGTTTCGTATTTTGGACGCTGTTGATACATATTGTCCTCCTACTTCTATGGTTTTGCTGTACTTTAAAAGTAACGCTTGTGGTATAAAATGCATCAAGAACTAGATCAAAGATCATGTTGGCTTTACTCAGCTGGACCAAAAAAATGCTACACTAGTTTACTTTGGTAACTTGCATTATTTATTATATGGCTTAATAAAGTCCCCTTTTGCTATGGTCTTTCAGGCAGTATCAGCTTTCTACCTGGGATCCATTCTAGCCTACTTCTTCAAATCAGCTACTTCTACAGGCTTCCCAGATCCTTGAAAATGCTCATAAGTCAACCACTTCTCATTCTTCCTTGTACAAATCTGAAGACAGTGACCCTCAGGGTAATCCCTGACTCCAAAGCTGAAGCCTTGGTTCCAATGGAATTCAGTAACTACATACTCATAACTTAAATATTAGGCATCCTTTATGTAGCCTTTGACTTAAAAGGTTATTTTTTGAATAATGACAAAACCCCTCAGATTCAAGCATTTCCTATAATAAAAAAGAAACCAAATCTAAACTTTGGATGTACTGGTCATCTTTTTTTAACGTCCTTTTTACTGCAAACTCTAAAAATTATCAGGTTTTTATGTTTAGCAAAATATTTGTGCACAGATAACCTAAACATAAAAACGGTATGTACAACATATCCAATTGCTATATTCCTAAATGCAAGTGATATTTGAGGAGGGATTAATATGACTTAATTCTCAACTGCATTTCCTTTTTTGCCTGAAGCTGAACAACATAATTATAATTCCAAACAAGATTAATCTAAATTAACATTATACACTGGTTTAGGTGAATTTAAAGTGTTCTCTAATCTCAGTCAGAGAATGACTCCACATTTCAGCTTGGAGAATACTGCTTGACATTTGTCAGGGACACATCTCAACCAGTATTCTCAAACCCTCACAAGCCATCACTGATAGAATCATAGAATTGTCAGGGTTGGAAGGGACCTTAAAGATCCTCCAGTTCCAACCCCCCTGCCAATGGCAGGGACACCTCCCACTAGATCAGGTTGCTCAGAGCCCCACCTAGCCAGGTCTTAAAAACCGCCAAGGATGGGGCTTCCACCACCTCTCTGGGAGGAGATCCGGAGAGTGAGAACTCCAATGTGCTAACAAGTGCAGAGTTGCTTTTGCTACTATGCAGGGAGACATTGAATTTTTAGTCCAGGGAGTAAACAAGTAAAAATTCCCATAATAACTAAAAAAAACTGACATAGGAAATGTATCTGAAATTCATTTCTTAAAAAAATTTTAAAATTCACACGTTAGCCTTTATTTTTCCACTATCAACCAAGTGAAAACTGGAGCTCTTGACATTCACACCAAAAGGTTTTTGTTCGTTCGCTTCACAATCAGTAGCGTGCTTTTCTCGCAGTTGATTGGATTATGACAGAACACAGCAGGGGTGACAGTGGTAATAGATTAAACAAACTGTGTTAGAAAACCTAAGTAAATGTCAAAGATTGTTTTAGGCCTAGGGATTATAGCAATTATTTCTCCTAATTTAATTTGAAATCACAAAGGGCAGCTGGTTTGGAGCATTCTTAACCAAAAAGATCTGAAGCAAAGCATGAGCTTTCATCCCTTAACTTGCCTCAGTAACATCCTAGCTTTATGGAGGAGACAAAAAAAAAAAAAAAAAACCCACACACACAAAAAAACCACACCAAAAAAACCCCAAACCCCACACCTGCTCTCTAGTTCCCCAGTGTGCTTAAAGGTTCAATACGACATTTTGGTTTATATTTCAAAAGAAGGTATAATAGGTCCCCGCTGAGATCCCTGTTTTTTTTAATGACATTTGAAACTTTTTATTAAATTTTGCTTATTTTCCTTTTTTTTTTTTTTTTAATTGTTGCAATATTGAAGTTGCCCAGTTTAAATGTTTTTATGATATGAGGTTAGTTTACTTGTGTTACTAGTGCTTATATCACGGAGAGAGCATTGAAGGTGTGTGGCTTTTTGGGTTTTTTTTTTTGCTCCCCAAACCTAATAGAATGAACTTTTTCCCCAAATAAGGAACATAGACTACCTTCTTAGAAAGCTGAAACTAATTGTATGGATTGTCTGTCTCCTAGTTCATAAACAAGTTTTGGTAATGTCTAGTGCACAGAGGTGACTCACAGAAGGTTGTAAAAGTGACCCAGTCATGGATTGGCTTTAGGCTCCATCTGTACAGAGACAACCCACGGAGCTGTGTCAGTAGCTCAACCCCGAGGTGTCCATAAACCACACACCAGACAGGGCAGTTCTGAACCATGCAAAGAAGCAAAACCTGAGCTGAGCCTTGAAATCACTCACCCTCAACAAATAACATGTCCTGAGTCTCAATCCAAACCACTATTCAGTAGCCTTCAGAAGTAAGATAAAGAGAACTTAAGAGGGTTTCAGTGCTGATTACAGCCAACAACCTTTTGCAGCTAGATGGTATAATCTAATCAGGCATAGTCTTGCCACAATCATGAAAGCCAGGGGATGAAAATCCACAAATTTGGGTTAGGAATTTCCTCTCCATTGGTACATCATGCCTTTAGAGAGACCCTTCCCCCTTGGTTGGGACACAGGACAAGGTCGTTTGTTTGGGATTGAGTACCCTTAACTAGGGGTAAGCAAGTATTTAGCATGCTGTAAATTGGTAACTGTGGGCAATTAACTAAGGCACATGTATTCTTTAGAGGGCTTTTTAGGTTGTTATAGTGTATTCTTGCTTTTCAGTTGTAATAGTGCTTTCTTCCACTGTATCCATAAAAACCTGCAATAGTGGCATCTTAAACGTGCAGGTGAAGCTCAGATAAAAGTGTTTGCTTGAGCCTTGCAGTTAAACCTATGAGTGAAGCTCAAACGGGTCATTTGCTTCAGCATTGCAGTCTAGTCTCTTCCACCACATTAATGCAAATCTTTTCCAATACCAGATAAAGAACAGATTTGTCAGTTTGTATTGCTTGTGAGTAGAAATACCCATACAGACTGTATAGTAAGCAAAGATAAACTTCTGTTCTATTGAATAGAATGACTGATTAAATTTTTAGTCTCAGGACAATGATAATTTATCTACAATTTACTGAAGATTATTTTAAAATCTGGGATTTTTACAGATAAACAGCATACAAATTTAATTGTAGTCCAAACTATAACAGCCTGCCTCATTATCTTCAGTAGTTATATATTGCTGGGTGTTTAGTAATGCTATTATTAATAGTATGCTATTATTATTAATAGTAATGCTATTATTAATAGTAACTAATTCAGGGACTAGAATAAGCCATTTTAATGTACTGGAAAAGGAAGATGAAAACCTTTACAGAAAAAATATAGGCATTTGTCACAAGAAGATGAATGTAGGCATGAAAAAAAAAAAAAATCACCTGAGAAAGTGCACAGTGTAATGGGTAATCTCTCTGATTTTTTTATTTATTTTTGAAGTTTATTTCCCCATACAGAAGGTAAACACCTCTCTGGTTCCAGTCAATTTCTAAGTTGACCATCCTGACTGATATTGCTGAATTGAGCCAAACATATAGATAAATAAGGAACTGTAACTAAACAGTAAATCATTAGTGGTCAGCATGATTGGAAGCAGTCAAAGCAAGTTCAAATTGTCATCAGCCTCAAGAACTTCCTAGATTGTATCGGCAAGGTGTGCTGCACATCAGAACACTATTCAACCCAACTTACTATAAATTATTAAATTAATAATATTAAAGATGTACCAAGAATGCTAAGTGATAGACAGGAGAAGAAAAATTAAATTATCTCAGTTTACAGTATATTTTTTTAATGTAACTGATAATGAATCATATCAAGAATACACGAAAACCAACAGCAACAGCCAAAGTACTCTACGTTGAAGTTCAGAACTATGCAAGATCACTTATCTTACAGGTTAAGACTTTTCACATTGTTAAGTGGTACTGGGAATAGGATGCTTGCTCTAAGTGTCTATCTCTAAAAATAAAGACATTTTAGATTACGAGAATACTAAAATAGAGTGAAATCACACTAGAATTTGTAATCAATACTTTCCTGTAGGCAGAACAATCCATACCAACTTACTTAATAAAAATTTGCAGGTCTGACTGGATATAATATTAAATTTTCAGGAAAATTAAAGACTGCATTAAAGCTGCTTGATGAATACCAGACTATTACACCACCATTACTCGAAGTGCAAGGAATTTGCAGTATACACCAGATTCCAAGAGTTGCCATGTTGCAGTGAAGAAGTGAGCTTCCTCCTCAAACAACAGGCTGTGCTAAAAGGAACAGATTAAACCAGTAATCAAGCTTATTTTATCTTCTGAGCTTGAAGTTCAACAGGATTCAAGAAATGCAGGGGCTCACTTTAAGAAATTTTAAATTGTTGTGCTGCTTAGACTTCAGATAAAAATATGACATATAGTCTCCACACAGCTCTCCTTTCAGAATATGAACCTGACATGTACAGCTTCAGTCACTTGATCTAGATAAGCAATTACATACAATAATTTTTATAGTGCAATGGTCTGGGGCAAGTGGCTGGAGAAACAGTTCTACTGTTTTCCGTACAGTTTACATGACACCTCTCCTGTTTTATCTGAACCATACCTACAATAAAACATTAGCTTGGTATTTTGAAATTAAAAATGTCCCTGAAGAATCTTCTGGCACAGTTTTTAATCACCTGTTACTGCACAGTTTAAATTGGAAACTTATCCAAAGTGCATTGCCATCAGCAGATTTTTCATTGATTTCAGGATATCACTCATGCTCTTGCTCAAAGAAGCTTCCAGTACTCCCTGATGTAAACAAGGAAAGTTTTGTGTTGTATCCAAATGAAACACATTAATTTTTCCTAGAATTGAATTCTTTGTTTGAAAGTAATCTGAAAATGTAATGCTTCAGCGCAGAGGCACATAATTCAATGCCAGACAGTCCTCTTTAAGCATGAAGACCAAAGAGGAATATTCTTATTACACATTAAACAGGAAAAAAGAAAGCGGGGGGAAAAAAAAGAAAAAAAAAAAAAGGGGGGGAAGCATGGCTGGTCCTCTTCTTTTCCTACATCCCATGATAGTAGTGCATCTTTGTGCCAGAAGTGATACAGCTCCATTGTACATGCCCTAGCTGATTCAAGCAGAACACCGCATTTCAGCAGCCACAAAAAAAAAAAAAAAAACAGTATACCTGACTTATGATTCCACACACATAAGTTAGGAAGCAAAATTACCTAGCCATCCTAATTGTATGGATATAACTGTATCCTAGATGGCAGGCATGAAGCTACATGAATTCTAACATTAAATATTTAGGCACCTTCTTTACTTCATACAACATGAGAAGATACTTTAAACCCAAGAAACTTCATTCCAGTTCCTTACGTTTTCCTTTCAAAGGCATGCAAAAAAATTACTTATTCCATTTATCATAAAGTAAACCTGAAGTTCTAGATTACTGGGCTTTTGTATGTTTGGGTTTTTTAGTTGTGGTTGGTTTTCTGTTGTTGTTGATGTTTTGTGGGTTTGTCTTGGGTTTTTTTTGTTTGTTTCTTTCTTTCTTTCTTTTGTTCTTTTTTTCCCCAAGAAAATAAAGCTTTATTTTTATTTTTTAGTAGCAAGATCAAATATTTATCATGCCTAAAAAGAGCACTTCATTTTCAAAACTATGAAAGAGAATGATCTAAGGCTATTTTTCCAATCAAACCTCTCCCCAGATTAGATTATTTTTTAAGTAACACATTGCTATCCTTATCTGGGTAAGGATAGAAAAAAAGCAACTACATCATTAATTACAAAATACTAAATCTTTAATTCAATGCCTTTAGCGTATCAGACATTAAATTCAATTTTAGATATTCTACCAGTTGTTACACTTAATTTATCAGTTTGTTTATTTGGATTTTTTTTTTTTAATAAACTGCTTATTTTAGCCCAAGTTGATTTTATGTAAATTAATAACAAGTAAGCCTACTAGCAGAAATATTTACTTAAACAAGAAACTAAGTGAATACTAAAACACTGAAAGGCAAATTCAGGATATTTAAACACATTTAATAAAGCTTTTGGGGGGTCTTTTTTTTTTTTTAAGCTATACACTGCAGAAAAATTTCTGATACAGAACCATATAGTGAATTGACCACATCACTACATTGTGAAGACATAACTTTACGTTATATATAAAATAACTGGTCATTTCAGACTTCGCAGTCTAAGTTATAAAAAATTATTTTTGTTAAAACTGCGATGCTATCCTCTAGGACAAAGATTGCTTCATGTATATAAGCGCACAGATACACACACACATACGTGTATATATATGTATGTGTGTGTGAATATTCCTCCCTCGTCTTCAAAGCATTTGCTTGCCAGGTTATATTTTCTGCCAGTGGCAGACCAACAGGCAAAACAAACCTCTACAAATGCTGCAGCTTTGGCATGGTATCCCTTTCACAGAAAATCAGTATGCATACAGGTTTCTTCTAAACATATTTCCTCACAGAAATGAGTTTCCATCTTTCCACTGTAACAGAATGCCCTTAAACTAAAAAAAAAAAAAAAAAATCTGGTCTCAGTTTGTATTTTCATTGCCAAACATCTAATGAAGACCCAGGAAATACTGGCAATTCCAACTCAGTACAGTTTAAATATCTCGTCAGAAGCCAGTATAGGGAAAAAAAAAAAAAGGCAAATGAAACAGTTGATTTTTCCAGCACTTCCAAAATTAGATTTGTAGGAAAATAAGTAATCAAATGGAATGTTGATGTTATGCACCATCACAAATTATACTTTATGTTGGACAGTAAAAACATTCACATTAAGTACATAATTTATAGAGATAACACTAACTATGAACAGGTATTTGATGTAGAAAAACAGGGGAAAGAATAGTTATGGCTCTACAGGAATTCTTGCTTAAGCAATGCTCCAGAATCTTTCTTTACTCTCAAACTAGCTGTAAGTTATTGTAATTTAGGCAGGAAAAAGAAATGTCTGTGTGCAAAGTAATTTTTAAAGTGCTTTATATCAAACCACAAGTTGGATGTGTGGTAACATCATCATCCCATTTCACTTAAGTCTGAAAATCACACAAGCCTCTCAAACAAATGAAGGATTGATCCCACTAAGAAACACTCCAAATTCTAGATCTAGTCTAAACATAATGAAATTTTACCTCAGGAAAATAAACTGCACTGAGTTTCCACTCTATAATCATTTGAATTCTCAAATAATTCCAATGTGTTTTTCAGAAAATTGCTTAATGATATTTTAAAACTCAGCCTTGAGGATTCCGATCTCAAACTTCTTACAGACTCGTTTAGCTTGCTAAACCAGACTACTGGCTGTTCTGTACTACAGAAAATCATCACAAATTTAATTTTTGGGACATCATTTTATTCCTGTAATAGCTAGACATAGTATGAATTATTTCTGTGCGTTGTAGGTGAGAATGAAACAGAAGAATTTACAGTAGCCTGTATAGGCATTAAGGCTACTTTTTTATATCTGAAAATAATTATGTTTACTTCAGGATTCAGGGGAAACTCAGAAGGCATTTTGGGTATCAGTCAAAGAGTATGGGACAGAATAGATGTTCATGTTACATGTATCTAATTCTCCTATAAGATTAGAAGAGTAGCACTATTTCTAATTCATTTATATAGTAAGTGAATGAAAAAAGTACATCATAGGTAAGCAGCTCTGCAGTATCTGCATACTATAATGTTATTTCAGAATAAAGATTTCTGGAAAAAGTGGAAATAATGCAGAATCTTTAACAAAAACTAGCTATTAACAACCTGAGTCTCCAAAAAAAAAAAGATTGTTCCATTTTAAACAGCATTTAAATGTATAAAGAGAGAGTAAAAGACTTGATTTATCTCTTGCCGCAGTAGAGTTTCCTCCACCCAGGAAACAACGGGTATGAAACTGTTACCATTCTCTTAAAGAAAGTAATGTCCCTAAGTAACAATACAAAGATTGCCACAAGAAAGACTGTACAATATCTATATACTGAGAAAGAGAACAGAAAACATTTGTTTAGAAAGATGTTTAAAGGTATGTCTTTGGCCTTAGTGCAAAATCAACAGTTCTGGTGACCTCAATGCTGAGAGGAAAAAAAAACCAACCAACCAACCAACCAACCAAACAAAAAAAAACCAAACAACAGAGGAAGAACAGAAACGTCTCTGCCTAAGATACAAAATGCTAATTTACCCTGTGTTCCTTTTCATCTAAGGATATTTCTTCTGATACTGATGTTCCAATCAGCTTTAAGTACCAATTAGTGTCATTTTTTGCCTCATATTCTACAAACTGGGATATGAATTTCCCTCATTAATTACCAACACACTAGACAGTGTAGAGTAAGGGCACATTCTGTACTTCAGCTAGCAGAAAATCATTTTAAACATAGAATTCACTGCCCATGGTGGCATTTGTAAGTCTACAGTGCACACCAGTGGAGTACAGCAGTATATGCATTTGTTCAGTTTTCAGTATAATGTAAAATTGCTTCGTAAATATTTAACTTTTAAACAAGCAGAAAAGCATGTCCTTCAGAAATAATAAAAATAGATATAAAATATTGAGAAGTTCTGCAAAGAGCATAAACAAGAATGTTTTAGTGTGCATGCTGTAAGATTAAGTGAGCATTCTAAAACCCAAAACTTCAGCAGCCTTGCTAACTATAATTCTGTGTTTACAAACATCAGGGCAAAACATCAAGGATTTGCTCTGCTTTACAGAGAGTCCGAAGACCTAACTCAGACTCAGATACACTTTTTGTGTCTTTCAGACTGTAAGGTTAGGTAGTTGATCTGTAAATTAAGCTGTATCTGGCAAAATTGGATAGCCCATTTCTGGGAACATTCAATTAGCAATATCAGAGATGTCAAACTTTTCACATTCTTCAGAGAACTTAAAAGATTCCTAATTTTCCATACAAAGATTGCTTTACAAACATATCTCATGTCAACACCCTTTATTTATTCAATGGTTTCACAGACTTATCTTTGCCCTTCTGTGAATTCTCATGCAAACACAACAGGTATAATTTTATACTGGGCAACTGTTTCTCCCTTTTTAAGAACAGCAAAGTGGTTTATGGTTAATAGGTTGTTTGTATTATACATGAAAAGCAAGGTATATGAAATACTAATTGATTTAATATCCCACTAAGAGCTGCAAGCTCTTCTAGAAATAGAACTAAACCTTATTAACTAGAGACGACACACAAAATGGTTTTGACTGATAAGAAATATAGACACATAAATCTTAGTTTAAGATGTGATCTTACAGACTGAATATTGTGTAACAAGCTCATAAATAGGTCTCTTAAAAAAGCCCCAGCTGTATTGAATGAGTTCACATACTGATAGCATTGTTAGGCCACAAATTCACACTAATTTGTAAAAGTGGCTCCTAATAGTACAATACACTATGTTCTGCAATAACTTCAGTGTAAGGAAGGGACACTCCACTTCCACTTCTCCTTCTTCCATGGAAAAGTACTTAGCAGAAAAAGTCTTACTTCCTAGGTCTCTAAAGAAGGCTAAGACACGATTTTCACTATCGACTCAGACAGGTAAGGTAACATTTAAACCCTAATCCATACTGAGGAGATCTTTAAGAAAAACAGCCAGTTAGGACTTGATTTGAAATTGTGACAACGAAAGATTACTTGAAATTAAAGAATGGCTAGGGAAAGCTAAATGAATGAGTGTCCTTTGAGAAACAGACAAAATGGTGTGCAGTAAAAACAGGTGACATTTAACTGCTTGCAGAGTGCTGTCAAATGTCAATCAAGTTTTGCAAAGTAAGCTTCTGGTAATAAGCTTCTAATTTTATTGTTTGATGGGAAAGCAGAGTATTTATAAAGAAAAAAAATATCAATTTGAACAGTAAATGCAACTTCCTGTTCTGTTAAAATGCTCTAATTTATGATACCAAACAAGACAAATTCAAGACTAGTTTCACTCAAAGCCACTATGATGCTACAAAAAATTCCAAATTCATGCAGCACACATTATGCTTTTAAAAAGACGATTATCAAGATCACTGATGCTTTCCGTATTTAGTTTGTTTCAAGGTGAGTTAATCCTCACCTTTTAACAGAAAGTACTTAGTTATTGGGAGGACAAATACTCAAACCTTGGCAGCTGTGAAGCTTCTAATCATTCCTAAAAATGGTTTAATTTGCAGTGGCACTGTCACCTGCAAACCAACCATTTTTTTTTTCCACATTCCCAGTGGCATTGTCAGCTGATCTAGCAAAGTAAACAGCAGATCAATTTATGCACAACTTAAACCAAAAACCTCTTACTCGAGGACATGAAAATAATCCAGAAGTAATGATTAACCCACTAATAATCAATAAATTCCTTTGTGATTTAATATTGCAAGTGAATGTACAAATCAGATTCCATCCTAGTACATGTCTGAGATTTCCTTTACTTAACTTGCAAATTTTTCACTGTCAAAAACCTTGTATAGTGTTCGAGCATCCACTTCTCAACAGTAATATATAGTAAGTGACATTCACACACACACATAACCAACACAAAAGATTTTGGGTTTTTAAATAAAGGAAGAATCATCACTTACAAAGAACCCCACAAATAAAAGTAATTTCATTCACATTAGTCAGATACATCAAGACCAGTATTTTCCTGTAATTTAAAAACTAGATGTATAAGGCTTATAAATCTCAGAAGACGAGCAGAATGTCCAAAAAATCACCCCCTGGTAGCAATTAAAGCAATTCATCATGTTCCCAAGAGAAAAAACAGAAACACATACGTATGTGTATATGGCTGCACATACATAAAAATTGGAATCTATCAATCTCCCAATCAATTCTCAGCAAGGTTTTACTTCATGTTATTCTATTGCTGTTGACAGTGCCATAAAATATAAAGACTACATTTGTTAAGCAAAACAATTAACTAAATCTAGACATCCCCTGTTGTGTACAAGTATGACAACCTAAAATCCTACTTAATGAGCAAGCAGAAACTAAGAACTAAAATCTGAAGGAACTCAAATATGACAGATAGATGTTAATTTGTTGCTGTGGATGTTCACCTATGAAGGAAATTTCATTTACCTATGCACCACCTTGTAATTAGAACTTAGAATTTAATAGACTGCTAGCAATTTTTTCCAAAAACGTGAAAAGAAAGCTAATTAACTTTCATGGATCATTCAAAATCTGAGCCATTAAGTTTATAAGAAGTTTTAAATTCTCTCTATATATTTAGTTACAGAGACACACACTTTGAGTTTTATTCAATCTAAATGGTCCTCAACCCATTGCTCTGAAAGCTAAATCCCAAAAACTGCAACACAAATATTTATTATTCTACTCATGAATCTGGATTGAAATGAACACTTCCTTCCTATCACCATTCACAGAATCACAGAATCTCTATGATTGGAAAGACCTTTAAGATGATCAAGTCCAACCATTATCTAACTCTACCAGTACCACTACTACACCATATCCTTGAGCAACATATTTAGACAGCTTTTAAATACATCCGGACATGTCAATTCAATCACTTCCCTGGGCAGCCTGTTCCACTTTCTTACATGTCTTTCTTAAACTGTAGCGCCCAAAATCGAACACAGTAATCAAGGTGTGGCATCACCAGTACCAAGTACAGTGGAACAATCATGTCTCTAGTCCTGCTGGCCACACTAATTCTCATGCAGGCCAGAATGCCATTGGCCTTCTTGACCACCTCAGCACACTGCTGGCTCACGTTCAGCTAGCTGTCCATCAACACTCACAGGTCCCTGCCTGCTGAGCAGATTTCCAACCACTCTTCCCCAAGCCTGTAGCATTGCATGGGGTTGTTGTGGCCAAGTGCAGGACATGGCACTTGGCCTTGTTCAATCTCCTTGTTAAGATCATTGATAAAGGTATTAAACAGGAGCAGCCCCATCACTGAACCCTGGGGAACACCACTTGTGACCGGTTGCCAACTGGATTTAACTCCATTCACCACCACTCTCTGGGCCTGGCCACCCCGCCAGTTTTGATCCAGCAGAGTGTACACCCATCCAGGCCTAGGCCAGACAGTTTTTTTATGAGGATGCTGTGGGGAACAGTATCAAAGGCTTTGCTGAAGTCCAGGTAAACAACACCCACACCCTTTTTCCCTCATTCACCAAGAGGGTCACACTGTCACAGAAGGAGATAAGGTTCATTAAGCAGGACCTGCCCTTCATGAACCCATGATGACTGGGCCTGATCTCCTGTCTGTCCTGTAAATCGCATGTTATAGCACTTAAGATGATCTGCTCCATGACCTTCCCTAGCACCGAGGTCAAACTGACAAGTCTGTAGTTCCCTGGATCCTCCCTCCTATGTAGATAGGCATCACATTTGCTAATCTCCAGTCTGCTGGGACCTCCCCTGTTAGACAGGACTGCTGGTAAGTCATGAGTGGCTTGGTAAGCACATCCGCCAGCTCCTTCAGCACTCTTGGACGTAACCCATCCAGCCCCCCAGACTTGTGTATGTCTAGGTGGTACAGCAGGTCACCAACCATTTCATCATGAATTATGGAGGCCTCCTCCTGCTCCCCATCCCTGTCTTCTAGCTTGAGCAGCTGGCTACCCAGCCAACAACTATTCCCGATATTAAAGACTGAGGCAAAGAAGGCATTAAGAACCTTAGCCTTTTCCCCATCCCTAGTCACTAGGGATTTCTCCTTGCATCCGATAAAGGACGAAGATTCTCTCTAGTCCTCCTTTTGTTGTTAATGTATTTATAGTAATAATTTTGTCTTTTCTGGATGTAGCTAGACCAAGTTCTAGCTGGGCTTTGGCCCTTCTGATTTTCTCCCTGCAGAGCTTCACTGCATCTCTGTAGTCCTCCTGAATGGCCACCCTCTTTTCCAAAGGCCATAAACTCTCCTTTTGTTCCTGAGTTCCAGCCAAAACTCTTCATTCAGACTGGCCAGTCTCTTTCCCACTGGCCCATCATTTGGGACATGGGAATGGCTTGTTCCCGCGCTTTTAAGATTTCCTTTTTGAAGACTGCCCAGCCTTCCTGAACTCCTTTGTCCTTCAGTATGGCCTCCTAAGGGACATGGTCAATCAGTCTCCTGAACAGGCCAAAGTCTGCCCTATAGAATTCCAAGGTAACAGTCCTGCTAACACTCCTCCTTACTTCTCCAAGAATCAAAAACTCTTATTCTTTCATGATCACTAAGCCTAAGACAGCCTCTGACTGTTACATCTCCTACAAGTCCTTTTCTGTTAACAAACAGCAGGTCCAGGAGGGCACTTTCTCTAGTTGGCACCTTCACCAGCTGCATCAGGAAGTTATCTTCCACACACTCCAAGAATCTCCAGGGCTGCTCCCTCTCTTCTGTATTATATTCCCAGCACACATCTGGGAAGTTGAAATTCTCCACAAGAACAAGAGGTAGCATTTACAAAACCTCTCCCAGCTACTTATAGAATATTTCTTTAGTCTCCTCATCCTGAGT
>JAAGNO010019106.1:0-22337 GCA_033439905.1 Ceryle rudis
GGACAACCCCTTTGGAGAAGAAATTGTTCCTCAGCTCCAACCCCAACCGCCCCTGGGGAAACTTGAGGCCGGTCCTCTTGTCCTGTCCCTTGTTCCTTAGGAGCAGAGCCCGACCCCCCCTGGCTCCAACCTCCTGTCGGGGAGCTGTCAGAGCCAGAAGGTCTGCCCGGAGCCACATTTCCTTCTCTCGCCTTTCAGATGTGGTTCAGCAATGGGAAGAAAAGATGGCACAAAGAGGGTACCTAATGTCATCTGTTTTGGAGGGGAAGTGACCATCCTCCCAAATCCCTCCCGTGCCAGCAGCCCCGGTGCCACTGCAGCAGGCGTGGCTGGGGCAGGGCTACGAAAATAAACTCGTGAATCACTGGGAGGAAATCTCGGGAATGACAAGTGTTTAAAACCAGCTTAATTAAAGCCTTGTATTTTCTTGCTGTAGGCACATGTTCAGATGACAGCAGCCTGGCAGTGCGAGCATAAGGCTGAAGAAGGAAATGCTGCAGCAGGGGAGGGAAGATGTGTTTTCCCTTGAGAGTTCAGGGGGTTTGCTTCGGGGACTCGCAAGCGCTCCCACTGCAGCCACAGCCCGTCAGAAGCCACCAGGCCTTATGTGGGTTAGTCATGTCAAGTCACAAGATGTGACACTGGCTGGTGACTCTCACACAGGCCGTCAGTCGTGTCTTTTCGTAGGCAGAAAGCACAAATAAAAGCAATTCATTTCCCTCTTCCTGTTTTCTTGGTAAAATAAATGAAACTGTTTTGACTGGAATAAATATTTCGGCAGCATCCGAGGTTTGTCAAGGCATTTACATTTGTTCAAACCTCCTTTAATTCCCCTTTAAAACTATATTTAGTCAATTTTCAGAATAGGAGAAAATGTGTCCGAGGATGTCAGAATAATTGATTTGGCTATCCTCATTTTTCTCCTGTTTGGTTTGGTTTTTTTCTTATACGTAACTGTGCTATGATCTTGTTTCAAATCTGTAGGTGGCTTTCCCCCATCCCCAAAACATTTTTCAGTGAAGTTTTATATTATATACCATATAATCTTTGTATTGCTGAATTTTCAGAGTCCCAGGCTTTTTTTCTTCTCCGTGAGACACGGTAAATACGGCTGTTTCTAGTGAACTCCGTGGGCTTGCACCAAAGCCAATTTCGCCAGCGTCTGCCAAAGCTGTTTCAAAGGAAGTCCCTCAAGAGCAGAGCGATGCCGACTGTCGTTACGGTGAAAGCCACGTGAAGCTACCTCGTTCTTAGGGGCTGAAGGTCCAGCCTGTATTTAGTGCGTGGGTTGATGTGGGATCTGGGCACTTTCAGGGTGTTACGTGCTCATGGGGTTGTCTGACAGCACTGTGAAGGGAGACACAGCTACAGGGAAAAAAAGAAGTGAAGTGTTATTTGGCATTTGAAACCTGCCACCCAAAAGGAGCCGAGCTTTGCCTTGAATGTGCGTATTATTATCTGCTCCGAGTTAAGGGAGTAAAATGTCTTATGAAAAATGCAGAATATGTAGATGTTTCTTGTGTGAGCACAGTGTGGAAGAGGAGGATGGAAGCTGAATAGTTCCTGTGTTTTCAGCCAGGGCCCTGACAGCTGAGAAAATAAATGGCTGATTTAGTGCAGACGAAGCTGGTTGCAAGGGGAGAACAATTTCAATTACCAGTGGAATACAGAGCTTCCACACAAGGCCAATTACAGATGTCCCATTACACCACGACTATTTTAATTAGCTGTGTATGTGGGAGAGGAAAAAATCTTCTCTTCAGGTGCGTTGTCTGGCAGCAGAAATTCCCGAAGCCTTCGCTACTGCCCTTTAAGCCGGGTGAGCGAGTTTTGCCCCTTTCTCTCCATGGGTAGTAACTTGTAAATTCATTATTGATTGGTTTTTTATTAGCTATTGGTAGCTTCAGTTTTATTCCACCAGCTCCTTTACACCCCCTCTATATTCCTAGAAAGTCCATTTTTGCTTCCTATGGATGATATGCGGTGCAGGGCGGACAACCAGTCCTGAGATTCTTCTCTGTAATGGAAATGCCCACATGAAAACCCGGGGAGATCTTCCGTGCTCTGTCCCTCAGGTGTGGTTTCCTTTGTCATTTGTTTCATGCTGCTTCTGCAGCCTGTTCCCCGAGCGTTCGGGGGACAGCGTCACTGCCCCGTGCGCCCATGCTGTGATCCTGGCAGCAGCTGGGCCATGGACTGAAAGACCAGAGGAATACGGGCACCTCAAGGTGTTTGCCTGGAATAGTGGTTAATTAATGGCCTAGATAAAGATCTGTCTGCAACTTTTCATCTTTCTTGACCAGCATGAATCCATCCATCCATCCATCCATCCATCCATCCATCCATCCGTTTTGAGCAGCTACGCGAATATCAAGAGTTCTTAAGAGTGTTTGAGGTCTTGTAATGGGCCAGCGATTCCCAGGAAGTGAGAAGACGAATGCAATAAAATAATACCCTGACCATTCTGCTTTGAAAGGATTTCATAAACATTAGCTTGTTCTCAAAACACTTCTGTGAGTTAGAACAACTTCAGCCACAGCTGACAAAAGAGGGATCTGAAAGGCAACGAGCTGGAAATGTTAATGAAGCTCCTGACTCCCACGTACTTGCCCTGGCTCTGTACAACTTGCTTTCTCTCTGAGCACTGAAACATTCGTTGCTTCCTATGAAAACTACTCTGTCGGCCTTCCGAGCCTGCAAACCCAGTGTCCCCAGTGCAGCCTTGGCTACTGTACCCACACTGACCTTTTACCAACCGCTCAGCAGCTGCTTAAGTCTTTAAGTCTTTCTTCTGCAGAAGATGGTGGTGCTGACGCTCTCTGCAAAGCAGGAATCTGGCATCGTTGTCATTCTGTAGTTTGCCCCAGAACCTTTTTGCCAGCTGCAGGAAAAACCTCCACACAGGTAGAGATCCTAGGGTTGCTCCATCCCTTCTTGCCCAGCAGTGGGTTGCTCAGAGTTCTCCCTGTGGATCTGATGCTCCTTTGCATGCACTGGGCCACACGGCCGCTGGCATCCTACAGCCTTTACCCAGAAGTCGATCATTAAGAGAAAGTGCATTTAATTCGAGTTACTGACACGTCTGGAGTTGGATCTCGGCTGTGGATCAGTCTTATTTCACCCCTAGAAATGTGTGGGGTCTGCAGATGCACCCGACTGCCTGTGGAGGGGCTGCAGTTGATGGGAAGGTCTGTACCCAGGTTAACTTTGCCAGGATTTCTTCAGGACTGGAGCAGAGTTACGTGGCTGATTATTCTGGTCTGTTTCCTATGGCGAATAGCTGTGTGGGGCTGGAAAAATACATGGAACCTTCTAAGCATTCATGAAAATTTCCTTTCCCAGGCAAATAAATTACATTCTGGCGGTTTCAGTTTTTATGACTATTGTTTGGCTTTCTCTGTTTTATTTCCTGATAAAATTATTCCTTTCCAAGGCACGCGGTACCTCTTCTTCATGTCACTTCCATTACCAGGATCTGCATCATTGCCTCAAATGGCCTTTATTAGGACTTTGGGCACATGCGTGAAGTAACAGGGTGCTTTAACAGCCTGCGTCTCGCAGGGCCTGCCCTCTTGCAAGGATGCATTTTCTGTTCTGTTTTAGCAGGGCTTCCACACAAAAGGCCTTCAGTGGGGTCCAGATCACCACTGGCAAACTGGGCAGTTCTCCCATGATTCATGGCATTATTGGAAAACCTGAGGGGGACATTTTGCCTTACTTCTTGCTCCTTACGCATAATCCACAGTAGAAGAGATTCTTTTATGACAAATCACGTGCTTTGGCCATCTTTTCCATCTTTGTAAGGGTATTTTTTTTTTTATCCACAACCATTTCCCTACAACCAGGTGTTTAAAAGCTGTGGAGCTGTGGTGCTGAGGGCCGTGGGTCAGTGGTGCCCTGGCAGTGCTGGGGGAACGGGTGGACTCGATGAGCTTCAAGGTCTCTTCCCACCAAAAGCAATTCTATAATTCTGTGACTTTCTTAAAACAGTTCTCAGTGTGAATGACGAAGCGACCTCCGAGTTTGCATTTGGCTCGCAAGCAGCAGGAGGAGGTGGGAACACTCACTGATGACTCCTCCGTTCTGCCAGAGGGAGGATGTGTTTACTACAGGCTGGGAAGGCAGCCAAACCCCTCCAGGAGGTAATGTCCCTCAGCACTGCTCACCTTGGCTCTCCCGCCTCTCCCGAGCCATTCCTGTGGTTACCTACAAGGGCTTCCTCAGCCTGTGCTCGCTTTGATGCTGAGAGACAGTGAGAATTGTAGCATTGTGAAATACTCGGAAGATTGGCCTGGAGGAAGGACATCCATCCAGGAGGGGAAGCGCTGGGAGGATGAATGATTTCCCAGACCAATGGTGTGGTCCCATGTCCCATGGTGACATGATAGCAATAGAGCTTCTTAACTCCGAGCGCTGCAATCTCCATTGAAAGCAATGCTGGCAGTTTTCCATCAGTGATGCATCCTGACCTCCGTGTTTGCCCTTTGCTTTGCGGTTGGTGCAGAGGATGGGGACTGGCACTAGCCCTCCTCCATGTGAGTCAAACCAAGAGGTTGCGTGGCGGCTAAACCCATGAGATCATGGAAGGGTGCAGGAGCAGCTCTGGGTTATTATTTCATCAAGCTGGCAGATGCCAAGAAGATCACACGATACAATTATCTCAACCTCTAAGGTAAGAAGCAGACACTTTGACTCCCCACTGTTGGCTGCATAGCACTAGCGCTCACTGCTCACCCTTTCCTCATTTCTTTTTCCTAAGAATTACAGTGTGAGTGCTGCATCCTGATGAACCTTCTAGACTAATTACTTGACACTGAGTTTCTGATGTCAACTTTTTCTGTCACGTCTCAAATCTAGCTCAGGACTGCACTTCTATTGCCTCCGAACTGGAAAGTGCCGTTCATGGGCTGATATATTTATTGGAACTACCTCCTCCCTATTTTATGTGGAATCTCTTATTTTTCTTGCCTCCTGCTGTTTTCTTTTCCCCTCCAGAGAAGTTGAAGGTTTACATTGTGCTTCTGCCCCGTTGCATATATGTGAGTATTTACCAGGTGTCGATGCCCAGGTACAGATGGTGGTTCCAGGTGGGATCTGAAACTCTAAGAGGATGGTCCACCTCCTCTTGGAGCTGGTGTCTGACCCGAGAGAAGCTTTGACATGGCCCTGGAAGTCTTGGCACAGTGGCTGTTGCCAGCTCAGAAGCGTTTTCTGGGAGCTTGTCAAAATTGATCTAGAACCATATTCCAGTTTAATCCTTGGTTTCCAGCTCTACAGCTCTGCAGCCTCTGTGAGGTGAGCTGGACTGCAGCAGCTTACCCTAAAAGCCTGTTGATCTAAACCTCTGAAACTAACGTGTTATTTGGAAAACCCTTGTCATTTTACATCCGATCACTGCTGCTGGCTCTTCCTCCGCACACAACTGTCTCATCTTGTTATGCACGTGTACGTACATCTGAGAGGCCACCTACTAAGAGCTGGCATAACTTGGTTCTGCATGTGATCTACAAGCTTACACGCTCTGTTGCTCTCATAGGTTGTATTCCGGGGCTCCTGGGAGGACTTTTGCATTGTAGTACTTCTTGTGGATGCAAACTTTGGCACATCTCACCATCCTCCTTCTCGGGGTGCATGGCCCACAGCTGTACAGGGGTCCTGAAACCCATTCCGACTCCGATCCATAGGTATCTGCTCACAGGAGTCTCTGGTTTCCTTACAGTATGAGGACCGATCACATTCAGTGGTGATGGAGGTTGCAGAGTGCCCAAGAACATCAGCGTGAACATGAGAAGATTGCTTCTGTGGGCCCTTCTGCATCAGTAGCTCTTAGTCTCCGTTACTTAAGGTGTCCAGGGCCTTCACAGGGACCCTTTTGGTTTTAAAGCCACAGTAAGAACTTAATGCACGTGGATAATAAACCTCAAAAGGACATGCTGGCTGTATCAGAACAAATGCTTTGCTGTTAGTGACGTTTCCAGAGAAGGTGTTTCTGTGGTCTTCCTCTTGTATCCTACAGCTAAACTGTCCCATTTATGCCTGCAACAAAAGCGTAGGTACCAACACTGCACACCAGCATGCCCAGTGCACATATTGTCCAGTATTTCCTATTAAAAAATAGCTTAAGCTTAAACCTGCAAAGGGTCTTTAGAGGATGGTCTAGCAGTACTGCCCTCTACCATTAGACTTGGACTTTGAGAAGAACCGACCAGAAAATAAGCTCTTTTTGGATCAAGTGCCCGGAGCTGGAAGCTTAGTCTGCCACTGTTGCAAGCCCCAGAGCAGCGTCTTTGGTGGCAGCAAGTTCGAGCTGAAATTGCAAAAGGTTGTTCGGAAAACCTCCAAACTATTTTATTTTTATGCTGTTTTAAATTGTATGGTATGTGATGGCTGGCTAGGAGTTATCTGAGTTGTGAGTGCGAGCTTGTCAAGAAGTATCAATTCATCTTTCGCTAGACAAGAAGGAAGTGACATAGCAGCTATCAGAAAAAAGCCTCCCAAACCTGTCCTTGCAGAGAGTCCTTAAAAGAACCCTTCTCAGATAAGAGTCTGATTGCCTACGTGTGAAGAATTTCCTTCTCTCCTCCTCACAGGGACATTCCTTATGTTCCAGCGTGCCCAGGTGGGTTCTGCGCTGGACTCCTGGTGTACCCAAATACCTCTATTGTCCCCAGTAACCAAGGTGCAACATGAGAATAGTTTGGTGGGTGAATGTGGGCCAAATCCCGTCATCTGACAGGAGATGTTAGCGCGGTTCCAGGGTGCCTGGCGTTCCTCTGGATTTGCATCCATGAAGCAAAGGCAGGGCCTGACTTTGAAGGTGTTCCAGGCTCCTTCCTGATGTCGGCAGCTATCACACTCGGCGAGGGTGGAATTACCCTGAAGGCAGAAGCCTCTCGCTAGTCATGGCTGGACACAACCAGCCCTTGAAATTGCAACGCTTTGCTGCAGTTTACTGAAGAAAGAGGCAAGGGGCAGAGCTGAATCCCTCTTTCTGGACCTGCTTACAGAGCAGGGTCGTGCCGTGCCTGGGAATGCCGTGTCTGACTCCCAGGAGCAGCTCCTGATAAGGTGTTCTGCCCAACGAGCTCTTAAAATGCTTATGCTTTTATGGAGTGCCAGCTGAAAATAGACTTCATTTTCTGCAAATGTGAATAGAATCATGAAGGGAAATGAATAGGGTAGTAAAATGCTCTTAAATGTCCTGGGTTTCTAATGGAGAAGATAAAAGAGTCGGTGTAGATATGTGTGTGGAGAGACCATCATTTCCTCTTGCCTTTTTTTTTATTCCTGGTGGAGAGCAGAGAACCTGGTAATGCTTCCTATTACTCTTTATGCTCTCTTTTTCTGGAAAACATTTTAGATAGAAAATTGAGGAGGAGAAACTTTTGATGGATTTCAAAACAACCAACCAAATACAGAAACTTGTTTTTCTGCTCCTTTTTGTACTCCATCTCAAAAGGAAAACGTAGGCAAATGAGAGTGGGAAGAGTTTCAATGAAAACTCATTTTGAAACATTTTTCTCTGGGCCTACAAAGGGAGGGGAGGGCTACTTCTGTGTGAGGAAAATACTGCTTTTATCCTCCTTTCAGTTTCTGAAGGGGAATGTCTTTGTAGCATTTACCACACGGGAGGGAGTTACTGCCCAGAGCTGAGCACAACTGAGAAAATAATTTTGACCTGATCTATAGTAGTAGTGTCTAGACAGAGAGCATTTGAAGTGCTCAAGGGGAAACTCAGCGTAGGAACCAGTTATGACAAACTGAGCTTATGAAGTGACAAATAGAACCAAACATGTATAAACTTAAGATCTGATAAAGTAAATGTGAGATTTGCTGCTGACTAAAACAAAGCTCGGATACAGGGCCAGCTAAATTAGAGTGTGGTTTTGGTTCTGCTGCCCTCCTCTTCCAAACAGGAGCGGAGCGACTGCTTGTGGGGCAGCCACAAAGGTGTAAACACCTTTTTTTACTTTATTTTTTTACAAACCCAGGGCTTTCTTCTTTCACCTGTTCCAGTCTGCAGGTCTGGATTGGTCTTACAAGGATTTTCATCAAAATGAACCAGAGGTTAATGAACTGCTGCGTGCAGGCAGGAAAGGAGCATAAGGTACTAAACTGGGCTGGGCTCTGCTCTGCAGGCAGCCAAAAGGGAGCTGTATTCATGGGGTCCTGTCTGTGCCACTTTCCAGGGTGCTGTGGCTTAGCAAAGCTAAATGCATACTTCATGGTCTGGGGGGTTGTAAAGGCACCAAGAGAAATGCTGTCTGCATCTGGAGGGATTGAACTGAGCAGTGATTTCTGACTACCTCTGCTTCTGAGATGCTAGAAGTGGAAGTCTCTTACTGGGGTGAGAATTTTGATTACTGGTGAGAATTATCAAAGGCAAAGTCCTATGGTCAAACTGGTTGATTTGCACCTCTACAAAACATCCTGAAGTTTTGAAGATCACGTTGAGTTCTTGATCTGTGTCAAGGCATCCAGGCTCGGTCTCTGCTAACCCAGTGAAGAGCCTATAGCACTGATGCAACCTAAGGAGAGTTACGGAAATACTGGAGGTTCTTAGACTAGAGAAAATCATTTCACAGATAATGCTGATTAGAAGAGACTCATTAAAAGTTTCAGGATAAACTTCTGTTGCTGGGGTGAAGTGGAGGTGGACCTTGATCCCAGTTCAGTGTTTCGTTCTGAATGAACCTTTCAGATTGTCTGCCCGTGTTATACTTGAACCACCTAGTGAATAGGAACACTTGTCACTGCTAAAATGCATGATGACATATGCTTTCCATGTACCTTCCATCATATTTAATCATATGTGGTGTGATTCCTTGAATGAAGGGGTTTACAAGTACTTAGCATGATTATAGTTCTATATGTGTCATTGGTAGCTACTATTTATCCGATTTCCTTCTCTCTGAATCAATAACTGAATGATGCTTTTATGAAATCACAACCAACTACTGTGGAAGTGAGTCAGAGGTTGTTCAGTGGTTCGACTCAATGATCTTAAAGGTCTTTTCCAACCAAAATGATTCTATGATTCTGCGTTGTTCCACTCCAGCATTTCTGACTGGCTAAGCGATACCAAGCTTTAGTATTTTCGGTGCGTTTAATTCTCTTTGGGTACAACGAGAACATTTGAGGTTTAATCCTCAAAAGCACATTAAAATGAAGGTAAATTATGGGGCTTGAGAATTACCCGAGGAGAATATCTCTGAGAATAAATCTGTAATTGAAATGTTTGTGATATCTTGCTGAGATTTACTCAAGGCACAATCGAACGTAACAAAAACATAATATTGCCTTCTGCAAAAGAGTACATAAATCCGTGGCAAGTGCAGTGTACTGTATTAACAGGTGCTCTTGGGCTGTAGCTGTAGTCCTGTACCAGACGTGGTGGGAGATAAGAAGAAATGACCTGAGAGACTTCTAAAAAAGCTTTTCTAGCACTGTGTTTCTTCTGGGCAGGTCTTGGTAACAAACTGTGGCAAATAATCCGATCCAACCAGAATTACAGGGTTAGGGGCATGATGCAAACCAGAATTTGCAAACAAGGTACGAATGCTTAACAAAATATAGGTGATAAGACTAGATAGCAGTAGCCTTAAAGTGTGCTTCCTCTTGAACCAAGGAGTAAATTCTTACCGTGTCTGACTATTGCCTCACGCTTCGGGGCGGTATTCAAGGGGTTGCCAGCACATCCACCATAGATTTTCTCCTGCTTCCCACCGTGACGAGAGAAACCGTCGCGTTCTCTTCCGACTTCCTTTGCCTTCCTTTGAGTGCAATACGTGTTCTGCAGACAAGCAAAATTGAGCAATGGGATTTCCCTTTTTAAATGTTACTCTTTATTTTTCTTTCTGTCATAGCTTATTAGTAGGAACCCCAAAAATTCACACTGGAAATGTTATAAGAAAGGGAAGAACTAAACCCTCTGAGCGCTAGTAGTTCCTTCTTACTTCTACTAGGAGGTATATACAACATAAAAATACTATTTTTAGTCTTTGGTTTATATGGTCGTTTGTGATCATTTGCCTTCTGCCCCATTCTAAGCACTAGGTCTGTTTCTGGAACATCTTTCCCTGTCTAGAGAGGTGTGTGGGAGACACACAGCACCCTCCTGAAAAGAATGCAGCCCATGCACATAGCAGAATCCTTCATTAGCCCCGCTTATGACTGTGGTTGTAGTGAATGGCATCATATTTGCTCTGAAGGAGGAAGTTTAATTACCCCTTGTGTTTCGCAAGGAGAAGCTTTGTAAACTTCTTGTAATTACAGGCTGCTAAATATTGCCTAGAATTGAAATTTGTTCTTCTTGAACATACAAAAAATTACTGAAAATGGCTGAATTATTTATTTAACTAAAGACTTGAACGCTTCTTTTTGTGTGGATGAGGCAGAGAAGAAGAAGGAACTTTGCAGCCGGGGTTTTCCCTTTGAAAGGTGGGAGTTGTGTGTCGTCGCACACCAGCATTAAACCGAGACCTACACCAGTTCAAGCCCTGGGAGTGAAGTCCTAAGTATGAAATCCTATGGTAGAGCCCTGGTCAACTTCAGCAAAGCTGGAATTTTATCCCGAGGCTTCACCATCTTCTTCGTGGCCAGGACCATTACAGCTTTAAGACTGAAGGAAGCGTGTGCTTTTTATTCCCCCGTACTTTGGATGATGGAGTATAATTACAGTCCCCGCGCTCCCGAGTCAATTTTTCCTATTTTGCAAAAGTGCTACGACTTCAAAGCAGAGAAGATTCATGGGCAGGGCTTTCTACCACAAAACCGCCGAAGAAAATGCCACTTTTTGACAGGCTGATTTCTGAAAAGGCATTACATGATTTTAATATTTTATTCTGCACGTTGTTGTTGAAGCTCTAATCCTCCTACAAATTCCCCCGAGCGCTGTTCTGGCGGGGCAGGGGTGTCGTTCTGGAATGCTTTGTAAAATACAGGCGGACGTGAAGGAATATTTAGACTTGCATTGCCCGTGCGGGGATGGGAGTTCATTTGAAAACAGAGTGTAGCATTTCAAAGTGTGGAATGAGGTAAGTTTTCAGCATAGAGCTTACTCGTCACCCTACACGTTGCCATATAGACGGTCTTTCCAGATCAAAAACCTGTAATACACCCGGGATCTAGTTCAAAACCCTTCTTCACGTGGAACCTGATCCTGCACGTCTTTCTCAAGTCGGTCACTGCTGAGCTAGGCCATTATGAAGAATTAAGCCAGGCCCATGGTTTTCTGATGAAGCCACATGAGCTGCAAGTGGTTTCTGAGTCCTTTCATCTCTGGGAGGAGGCAGAACCCTGTCTGGCCCTTTGATGGACACGCAGTAAGCGCTCTGGCCATCTCCCGCGTGTTCCCGTACAGCTGAGAGGACGTTGGAAGCCCTTGTGCCAGAGGTGGAGAGCAGCCTCCCCTGCTCACATCCCACAGGCCCCTTTGGCCAGCTTAGGTGGCACGTGAATTTAGGAGCTGAGAGCGTTACGCAGCTTCCTACCTGTGCCAGCAAAGAGTGATATGCAGCAACTGCTTTCTTTTGATGCCTTTTCGTCCTTCTTAGGCACTGACTGTTTTTTCCCTTGTGCAGTCGTTTCTGCTGACGTTCACGGGGCACTCATTTCTCAGTCCCCATGGTGCAGATCAAGAGGAATTTCTGTCTTGGGGAGTTGTTCAGACTCATGCCAGCATAAACAGGATAAGAATCTCCCTGGGTGACACAGGTGGATTTAGTCTGGTGTTATGTTTGTAGAGCAGGGGAGCAGGGATTTTCTTGGAAGAACAGGGAAAAGTCCTATGGCAAAAGCTTCACCGGCGGTTAAGCTTTAATAATACACTCCCTTCTTTGCTCTGCTCTGAATACCTGCCAGCAGAAAGGAAAGGATTTCTTCCTTCTGAATCCAAACTGCATTAATCTCTGAAGTGACTGGTCAGGACGAAGTTTAAGTGTCAGATAATGATATCTGGAGTAGATTTTAGTATATGGCTCAACGGCACATGTTGTTGAGGGAGGAGTGTTTAGTTTTGGTTTTATGCATTTATGCATCTGAAAAATCCTAACTCCAGGGCTTGTTCCTGAGAGTGTTCCTCCCTGGCACAGAAGCAAGCCCTTGACCTTTCTGAAGACCATTTCTTTGAGGAGTTAAGAGCTCAGCAGTCCTTTCTGAGCACAAGAAACCTGTGGCCTAATATCTGTGATGAATTCTTTCCAGAGGTCTTTTCCTTCCTTGGGAATAGAAAAGTGGTGATGCTGCTTCTGTTAAACACGTGCATCCCAGTAATGATCTCCGTGGGAGGCTGAGATGCACAACGGGGCTTTCAACTGCACGCTGTGTTTCTTGAATCCTCTTAGTGAAAGCAAAGCAAAGCGTCGCTTCAATTTCTAAAATGATCATTAGTTGTTAAAGCCACCGTTAGTTCCCAGAAATACCACGGTACTATTAATAAGGCAAAATAAAATTTCACTTCTAATTACTTAGGTAGAGATGAACTCTTGATTCTGTCATTGGCATCTGCGCTTTGTTTTGAAGGAGCGAGAGGGCTGCCTGGAAAGGAGCGAAGAATGAAAGTCTGAATCCTGACCTCGGTTACACCAGCTAGTTTGCAGGGCAGCTTGGATCCAAATCTGGTTTAGGAAGGACTTTTAAGATTTAGCTTGTTAAATCTGTACAAAATGAATTGCTGTAACAAAGGAAGAAAGCAAGCCTTGTAGTGATGGGACAATAAGGGTTTTATTCCTGTTCTTTCACAGAATTTCCTTGGTGATCTCGACATTTTGAGGCTGTGTGACTTGGCCAAGCTTGAGTGCCTGTGGGTAGGCACCTGACATTGATATGCAGAGATGATGCCAGTAAGGAGTCTGATTTTGAGAGAGTCTGATCATCTAATCTCCCCGTTCTCAACAGGACAGAGGATGTTGTGCTCCCCTTGGCCTCTTACTGTCTCTGATGTGCTGCGATCTGGCCGGCTCTCCCCGAGGAAGCCCCTGATGCTTACACAGCCACATCTGTGCCCCGTGCTTGCTTGCAGAAAGGACCGATTCCATCTGTGGTTCCAACTTAGGGACGGACAAGCAGGACTTGGGCCTCCAGTCCTCTGCTGTTTTCAGCATTGTTTTTTCAAGTTAGTGGGAACAGCTGATACCTCGGATGATCCCAGTGCTGAGCGGGAGACTCAACCGAGTGTCAGCAGCGCGAGAGAAAAATAAGAGATGACACTTCACCTTCTTCTCAAAGGAGCCAGCCTCAAATCCACTGCTTTTTTATTTTTCATGTCCCTGCTCTCAGAGGAAATCTGAGCAGGATTTGAAGAGGAAGACCTTTATGGGGCAGATCTTATCACATGTATTGAAGCAACCTGGAAAGCATTATGTATTTTTAATAGTTTTACGCTGACAATGGTGGGAAGTAAGCTGGAGACGATGGCGACTTTCTAGAAAGACACAGCCTGTGATGTAGTGTGCTATTTATTTCTCTCAGTCACGTGCCAGGGTCTGTTGTCCAGGAGTGGCAACCACGTGAAGGGGTAACTGCTCAGGCTCTGTCTTCCGTGCTGGACAACCGTGTCCTTGCTCTGGGAGGCAAAGAAGGGTTGTGGTTTCTTCTGGGGAAATTAGACCAACTCACAGAATCACAGAATGGTTTGGGTTGGAAGGAACCTTTCAAGGTCATCTAGTCCAACGCCCAACTCATTTGAGCACCAGATATGGCTTTGGAAAACTGCTACGGGATAAACGGCTTTTGGGCTTACAGCAAAAGGAGCAGCTTATCAATTCTGGAGTTTGTGATACAGCGTTGAGGAGGATATGAAGAATAATGACTTTAGGGCCATGCTGTTTCCCCTTCTCAGTTGCTACGGCATCACCAATCCTTGGAACTGAAATCAAGATGAAAAATGAGCCCTTCTGTTTTGAACCACACTGTGCCATGGGTTGCACTGGGGCAAATTTCTTTGTAGACCACCTCATCCATCCATCTTGTTTTCTTTTAGATAGGAGGTTCTTGTTAGCAATCATCAGAGCAGCTAAAAGATAAATTAGTTGGTGATTTTCGGCATCACTAGCACTTCTCTGCTGTAGCTGTTGTGAGCTGCTATTATATAGTGGCCCTTCTCAGCAGAAGACGGCAATGCAGAGGTGGATTTTAACAAGTCTCTGCTGCAGGACCACTGATTGCGGCCAGCTATTGTTCTCCCGAGGCCCGCCTCAGGCAGCGAATGAGAAGTTCCCTGGGATTTGAGTCCAGATCTTTTTGACAGGAAGCTGAGGAACAATTAGGAGGCCGCTGAATCTCCCCACACACACACACACACTTTTTTGAAATGAAAATTGTGGAGAAGAGGAAGTCAAAAGAGTCTCCCTAGTTTGACTGAGCTGCTGCGCGAGGGGCTGGCTATATAGAAAATAGTTGTCTTCTGAGCTGCTTCCGAGACGGGGTTTGTTCTGGCCTGGGGTGGAATCGAGCCACTCTGAAGAGAGAAGGCACTTCACTTCTTGCTGAAAAGAAGGTGCCATTTGTGGGTCGAGGCAAGGCAGGAACACAAACTTGCTGCTGCCCCTCCTGCCAGAAGGACGGGCTTACGTCCGTCCATCACCTCCTGAAAACCATGCGACTGGCAGCTCCTCCCAAGCAGATGGCTAATATTTACGCTGGTTTGGCTTTGTGTTTCTTGTTTCCTTTCAGGACAGGAGGATGCAAGGCCCTACCATTGATTTTTCTGAGCAGCTAGGAAGACAAGAAAGCTGCTGTGCTTTTGAAGCTTTAAACTGTTGCTTTTCTTATTCCCTGTAGGTCTCCCCAAGGTCCCTCTTCTCTTTTTCTTCTATGCAGAGGCCTCTGTCTTCTTCCTGGACACTCCTTTTAGACAGGAAAAGGAAACTGAAATTCTGGTCCTGTTGAGGCATTTTGCTATAAAGCTGCAATTCTGGGCTTAATTCTGCACAGGCTTAATTGGCATCTGTGTTTAATTGTGCTGACACATAGCTGTACATGGGAGTAATCAGAGCTCCCTACTGCTTTGCACCGATGAAGCTGTGTTTGTGCAGTTAAATCACTCCAAAATATTCAGAGGCAGAAAAGCTTCCAGTTCTCAGGGGGAGTATCTTCATGGCTGAGGGACAAGGTGTCCCCCCGTTGCCGTTAGTCCTCACAAGGACTGTTCCCCCTCTATTCCCACCCAGTCCTGCAAGCTGAACTAGCAGAAATGTTTTGCAGTAACTAACGTACCTTGCTGTGCATTTGGGACCCTATGAGCAAAAGGTATCCTTGTAAGATTAACAGTCCTTTTCACTCCAGATCTATCTCCACACTCCAGGTATGTCTGTACCTCTTTTCTTCATTCTTCTTGTTCCTCTGAGGCTTCACAGTGTGTTCAGCTGAGAGCCAGCCCTTGCTTGAAATAACTGACTTTATTTGTTTAAGGGAACTCATCACTGTCTTGTGCAAACACAAACATTTTTTAGGTTCTTTTTTTAACCTCCTTCTATTGAGAGTGCTAAGAGCTGTCCACCAGATCCTCTCCTTTAGTTGTAAGAAGGTGCTGTGTTACCTTTCATGACCTTTCTCGGTGTACATTAAGTATACATGAATCAAACTGTACCTAGGCTGAGGGTGCTCTGGTGTTTATAATACGACAAATAATAAAAAGGGCTTTAGGGAAAATATTTGTCATATGTCTGTCTGGAAGGGAAAAAATACATAAGGCCAACCCAGTAACTGACTTAGAACACTCTAAAGGGAAATACCTTTTCTAGTCGAGAAAAGAGCCTCGATTCACACATGAGCTGTGCCAAGTAGAGCTGATGAATATAGCACAATAGTCCCCACGGATTCACTACAAGCCCTGTCCTGAATAAGAAGAAAAAGAAACAAAGAGGAAGGGGGCAGGGAAATGGTTTCCTTCTTGCTCTTGGGGAAGGGTTAGAAAAGAGTTAGAAATAGAGTGCTGAGCAATATGGGGCGGGGGGGAAGAAAGGAAAAATAGTCACATATTATTCCTGCTTCACTTGGGTTTGGTACATTCACACTGGAATATTAGGCATGAAAAGAACTCTGAAATGTAACTAGAGACATTCATTGTGCCGTTTTACTTTATTTTTTAAGGAGGAAGGGAATAGAACAAATGGACTCCCCACTCGGCTGTTTCTCAGGATGAATCCCTCCCGAAGCCGTTCTGATGAAAGCATAATTACCCTTGTCTTCCTTAATGGGCCTTTCCTTTGTGCCTCGACAGCGAAAAGTGGGGGAGAGCCTGGGCCACCCTGGCGATCAAGGGAGCGCCACCAAAATTGGGGATGAGGTGGCTGTGCACAAACAGAACCACCAAAGGTATGATGGGCCTGAGTTTCATTCCCGTAATTATCCTAATGATGCAGAATGTAGCCAGGCTGAAATAACTCAGGTAATTACTTAGCACACCGCTCCAGTTCCTGCAATGGCAGTCACTGTTTACGTCTCTCATTATGCCGGGTAGACACATCCAATCACTCACGCTTGTTTTGGCTTGAAGTATTCGAAGCAGCGAAGGCTGATGAGCTGTATCTGACGGCTGCTGCCATGTGGGTGGCTGCAGTTCAGCAACACTGGCTCATCGGGGTCCAATCCTGCCTGTCGTTCACACTCAGCATTCCCCGTGCCGTGACTTCCTCGTGTCTCTCTGAGAACCTCTCGGTGCCTTGAGCAGATGTCGAAGAGCTCCATGTTCACATTGCTAAGCACTTGGCGTGCCCTTAGTTTTAAGAGCACAAGTCGCCTGCTGCCGGTCAACTCGGATGTTTTAAGGGAGGGTTACCACTGGTTAGGACACAACCAGAGTTCTCAGCAGCTGTACCAAGGCCAGCTGCTTATCCAGGGGTAGTGTAGCGAGAGCAAAGGAAGAATTGCTTCCAGTTGCTAACAACAGTAGCAAAAAAACACCCGACTTGAAGGTATTATCCTCCACCTACGACTTTTAAACTGATTTTTCTTCACAATACTGAGGGGAAAAAAAAAGGGGGAAGATTAGAGCAGCTTCCAAAGGCTAAGATTTCTTAGTGTGTGCAGCTGACTCGGTCGTGCATTTATGGCTCTAGTGAACATAAGCAGTGCGATTATTTATTTTTTTCCCCTGCAAAACAATATGTTCTCTGAAGGTTGTATACAAGTCCCTGTGCCAAGTGCCACAAATACTTCAACCTCTAGGACAACCTCCTTCTGCAGTCCTAGGCAAGCTGCTTTCTCTGCTCTGCGGCTCCGTCTCCCCTTCTGCAGACTGAGGACAATAACGCTGCTCTTTGTGAACACTGCAGGGCTTTCCATTTCGGTGCGCGGTCCAAATTCGCAGTGTTCGGCCATACAAAGGATCGTTACAAACCATACTGAATGTGGACCTTTTATTGCCCAACTGCCTGATTGCGCTAGGCTAGGAGTCTGAAAACGCAGATAAATTTTGTCTTGCATATTTTTATGCCAATGGTTGGGGTGTTTTAAGTAACCTGCAGGTATATTTAATTTATTTTGCTCTGCTGGAAACATACTGAAGATATATTTTCTATGATGTCTCCAGGAGAAAGGCTCATAAAGGGTAAATTGTTCCACTAGAAATCTTCTGCTATTAGATGAAGCTAGTTTACCCTTTGGCAGGAATATCCCTAGCTTTCAACTGCAGTTACAGCTCCTTGAGCATTTATAATACACTTTTTAATGGAAAGAATTTCAGGCTCTTCTATTAAATCAAATTCAATGCCAACTCTGAGGGAGAGGAAAGGGTCTTTCAAGCAGTTTTTTACCCAGAAAAAAAAAATGATTCTAAAAATAGCTTGTGCATACATTAATGGCTATATTATGAGGTAGCCAAAGCTGGAAGGTTGTTGAGCACTTTTTTAACTCCCATTGGCTCCAGGGGGGGCTCAGTCCTTCACTGAATCAGCCTGGGGGAGAGGAGAGGAGAACAAAGTGAGAATACACGGTCCCAGCAGCGCTCTGGCTGTGCACGCAAACCTCTGGCAGTCAGACTGACCCACGGGAGCATGGAAGGGTGTTTCAGTCAGGAGCTTGTTCCATCAAGGGCTCCCTCTCACCAGAGGTGTTCAGAAGGGACAGTCTTGTCGCATGAACTAAAGGCTAAAACAGGAGGAGCTGCTTTGCCTTTAGATTGCACATTAAAACCCACCCTTTTAACAGAAACCCTTTCAACATCGTGGGAGAGCAGAAAAAAGGTGCCCCCTCCACATTGTCAGCAGGTATTACAGAGGTGGGGGCTGCTTTTTTAAAGCTGATTATTGTCTTTTCACTGCTTGTGTAAGTGGATAAAGTTTCAATACCTCTTGCTTTCTGAATTATTTCTGGTATTGCTGAGCAATAGGTGAGCATTTTATTCATTCCAACACCACACTGGCAAGAGAGCAAGATGAGCTGAGTGTCTTTGCAAAGGCTCTGGTCTCCTGTCCCTAATCACTTACTCGCTGAGGCTGGAAATGTGAACTCTGTCACTCATTGTCGAGTCCAGGCCATCTGTGTTCTCGTGGCAGGAATAATTTTTTAAAGTCAGCAGGTACCGGGTCTTTGGTAACTCCAGGCTTGGGAGCTGTGACTGCTTTGTGGCTTGTTAAGTGGCTTGATGAAATCTCTGGGCCTCGAATAGTTGGAAGGAGCAGTTAAGAATGGAGCCAGGCACCTTGGATGCAATTTTTGATTATTTACAAGAATGTAGGAAGTCAGCTGCCTTGAGCAGAGGAGGACTTGAACAACCAGAGAGCCTCTCAGCCCAAGGCAAGCACTGTCCCCCTCCCACCCTTCTCAGGCTCTTTCCAAGGTGATGCTCCAGAGCTATTCAGACTCCAGAATCAGGGTTGTCCAACTCTTGAGTTTTGGTGGCAGTACCAGCTATGGAAAATACCTCCCCTCTGTAACCCCGGCTGGTTCTTCCTGCTCCATACCTCACTACTGTGGTGTTAACCCAGAAAACTACTTTATCCCTTTGTTTGCAGTAGTGGATACTCCTTACTACTTTCTATAAGGCCTAGTGACCAAAATGAGGACTTTATATATATAATACAAAAGCCCCTTCCTACCCTGCCAAGTACCTAGTTCATGGACGTGGACAGAAAGCAGGAGAATCCTCATGGCTCTCTGCTGCGGGCAAAAGGGACCCCTAAAATGTCTCTGAAACAGCAACAGGGAGAGGTCTTCTTAGACATTGAGATGAGGTTCCTCCCAAATGCAGATGCAGTCTGGGAGAAGGTAATTGTTGGGGACTATAACCAGTGAGGGCAAAAGAAGGTGCTGCAGTGGCCTGGAGGATGTAGGACATGTGAAAAAAAATGTTGATAGCATGAAAATAGTTTTCAGAAGTCTTCATAGCCTGCTTGTGTATGACAGGAGGGAACTAACCTCATCATTTCCACTACACTGATGGAAGAAACCTGAAAAAACAGGGCTGACAGGCATCACAGTGCAGCACAAGGCTAGAACCACAGGCTCATTCGACTTGATTTATGTTTCTAACCAAGGTTCACATCGCAAGTGTAAGAGGCCAGAGTCACCTGCCCTTGGGCTTCTTACACCCCGTGATTTGGCTCTGGCCTCTTCTCAAATTCAGATAATTTTGCTGCATCATTTTGGTTGCGTTTGCAGCAGTTGAAGACTTGGCCGGAGTAACATTCAGAGGACCTGAGTCCTTTCTGCAAGCTGCTTAACAGCGCGTGGTAGGCACTCTGCAGGTATTTAAACGAAGGAAATTGCTTAGCAGTTCATGAAAGTAAAATGCAAGACTGGAAAGTTGTTAGGTAGAAATCAAAAGTACTAAGTAGCCAAGGAAATGCATGCATTCTCCTCATGTTTTATGACTCCAATGAGACAGTAAGGTCACAAAAATGCGAGGGGATAAAGCACACGCTCAGTCAGCATCTTTATTCCCTAAGGTGCAACTGCCACTAATTACTTTTGTCTCAAAACTTAAAATATGGAAAGGAGTAACCCCTTCGTTCCACGCAAAAAGGAATGTGTTTTGATAAAAGCCTTTATTTAAAGAAAGGCACAGGCACGGTTCCCGTTTTCTGCTGAAGAGCAGCGCTATGCGGTGCCTCTGCCCGTGCTGCCGGCACGTGGAAAACCTGTGGAACGCCAACGCCCACCCTCAACGTGCTTTTAGTTGTGCACGACAGGTACGGTTTGTAGAGCAACAATAAAATGTTCTGATGACAGCGGGTACCTCTTTCTGGGAGATGTCTGTGTCCTTTGGGACTACCCATCCTTCCTGCACATCCCTTTAACATTCCCCGCTGCAGATAATCCTGCGCGTCCTGCCGTCCTCCTCGGCACACCACTAGTCTGATGCAAACATTTATTTTCACACTTCCACCGTTCATACTCCTGCAGTCCAGGATCTGGCATCAGTACACCAGCTTCAAGCCCTTTAGATGGACAATTTTCAGCACAGGCTCCTTTCCCGTGAGCAGGCAGCAACAGGCGCATAGGGGTTGTGTGATTTGGGTAATTTAATTAAACTGGAAGGGTGGCACCAGTCAGGCTGAAGGAGAAAAATAAACCCAGACATTTAATACTCAATCCTACGGGATGGAGCACACCACCCGTAGCCCAGCAGAAGCTGACGACTCCAACCAAGACCTTTCAGAATCCAGCTGAAGCCAGAGCTCTGCAAGGTGCTGAAAGCCTCCGAGGGCTGTTGAGCGACGTACAGTTTGTGGGCAGGTCAACAGCAGCAAAGGCAGAAAATACCAGTCAGAATGAGCAGAACTGAAGTGCTTTCCATGCTTAAATAGAAGCCACGCAAGGCTGCTATCTTTAAAAAAGGGGGGGTTACTCTCACAGTTCTCTTCCTAGAACTTTCGCTTCCTTAGGATATGTGGTTAGTTCAGGCTCCCGCAGCAACTGTCAGAAGAAAAGGCATTTTCTTTTCCAGTTTTGTTTTTTACATGGAAGAACTGGGAAGACTGCCATGTACTGGAACGAGAGGAGGGACTACAAATGCCTGCCCCAACCAAAAGAGCTGGGTGGAGACCTTTCTGCACGACAAGGGTTCACAACCATTCCTTTCCTGTGAAGCCACGCTGAACCCTGAACAGCTCACGTGGGGTACTCAGGAGATGTCTAGCCAGACAGTGATGACAGAACCCATCCTGTGGTGACCCAGGGTGACGTGGGTGGGCCTTTGCCCCAGGCTTTTCTCTGGGCAGGAGTACACAGCTCTCCTTAGGAAGTGTGGGCCTTGGGGTTGTTTGTTTTGCTTGGGTTTGTATCACAGCTACAGGTCCAGCACTGTTCTCTGCAAAGTCGATTTGGTAGGGCCGGTGCTGAGCACCTCAGCACATCTTGAGTATGACCTGTCCTGTTTGAAAAAAGCAGATTTCTCCAAAGAAATGTCTGCAGGTACTGTAGAGCGAGGCATGTGCCTTCCTGCTTGGAGGAACGGGGCTCAGTTGTTTGCATTCCTTACATCTGACTGTGCTTCAGAGTGAACTACAACCACTTTTGTTATGTAGAAGTTAAATCGAGAAAATACACAAGTTCATCTTTGAGTAGGGAGACTGGGACATCGTTGCAGTTGTTGGTTTGGAGTTGGGTTACCATAGAGGCACGTGGCACCTGAATGATTATAGTACCAACTTGTTCTCTGTTGAAAAGAGTGTGATTTAGTTATTTAATTGTGAGCTTTGCAGAAAACTGTACGTATCCTTCACCTCTGTGCCTGCCATGCTCATTCGTACTGTCCCAGGCTGATCCAGCTGCCCCGTTCTCCAAGCGTCACCTTTTGGCCGATAGCCGTAACAAGGCCACTCTTGTCTCTGGGCTCTGACGATTTTTCTGAGCAGTTAAACACCACCCGAATTGTCAATGTGTGAATTCCTGGCCTCCTGAGCCACAGATGGCACGCTGGCAAACACCGGCTTAACTTTGATAATATGTAGTGTGAGTGCAACGACCTCTGACCTCCCCAGTATAATACACACAGGAAGGGTCTCCCCTGCCCCGGGGCCATGGCATGACCCCGAGAAGTCACCCACCACCCTGCTGAGCCCCTCTGCAGCAGAAATCCCAGCGCCAGAAGCTGCTGCCTTCAAGCAGAGACCCATGCTGGGTGATGCATCCCGCGTTGCTGTGCTGTCATTCGCTTCACCTTCAGTAGGTCTGTCTTAACCCTGCAGCTTCTTGGCATTTCCAGGAATCTCCCACACACTCCCTTGTGTGTCTCCAGTTCTGCCAGATGACTGCTGCAGGCCCCCCCAGCTCTCCCACGGCTGCCCAGAGAGGTTGTGGAGTCTTCTTCTCTGCAGATTCCCAAGGCGCCTGGACCCTGCGCTGCTGGGCCCCCTGCTCTGGGTGCCCCTGCTGGATGGAGCAGGGGGGTG
>JAAGNO010019107.1:5000-27247 GCA_033439905.1 Ceryle rudis
AAAGGGGTCCAATCCCACCTCTTGATGGCAAAGCCAAGGGCATCTTTAATGGTGAGCACAGTCAGAGCAAATTTGGGACCTTTGGTGGGAATTTTGTCCAGGGAAAGCAAACAAGAGCTGACCAAATGTGACAGGATTACAGCCCTTACTTTTTGATTTTTCTGGGATGGTTCCTATTCAGAATCCTGATTTTCATGTAAGGTGAAATCTCAGAAATGCTTTGTCACCTCGTCCCAGTGCATCTTTCCACCCTGCAGCAGGTTTTCTCTGTCTTAAATTGCCATCCATCCCCATATCCTCAACCAACATGGCAGTTTGAGGACCATGGGTGAGGCCCAGGGGGATGCCAATGGAAACCCATCCTCAGCACGAGGCAAGAGGAGGCTGTGAAGGAAAGGAGGGGGGAGAGGCGGGTATTTCAGGAGCTGGCAGCAAAGCTTGTCATGCTTCCACCCCTTCAGACAACAGAAATAAGTAGTGATGGGCCACTGCTGTGGTAAGGCAGAACACTAATTGTTAGGTCACCACTTTGGCCAAGAAAAGGGGAGAAAAATATATAGAATAAGCAGGACTCAAAATTTCAAAATATACATAATCACACTCCAATACATTGAAGAAATGAAATTAAATTAGAAATAGTGACCTTGTGGATACTGTTTCTGTATCTGAAGGCAGGTTTTGAAAGTGTGAGCAACTCTTTATGTTTCTCTGGAAAGGAGTGCAGGTCAAGCATCGTAGCGCAGCCTCAGCGCTGACTTTAACTGCTGCTGGGGAGGTGCGTTAGAGCCTCGAGTTGTTCATTTGCAGAGAAAATATCACACCATCCAGATGCTCAAGTCTGTGCTTTCTGTGCAGAAAGCCCTGCACAAGGCTGTAGCCATGTACCAAATACCAGGAAAGAGCTCAGCGTATTTTCCCGACGCTTGGTAGAAGTTAGCAGTGGAGCACAGTCATTTCAGTTGGGATCAGCTTATCCATTAGCTATCAAAGTCCTAAGTCTAATTAACCCCCAAAATGGACTGACAAAGATCATTCCTCTTTTATGCTGCCTAACCGGTTGTATGTACTCTGGGCATGCAGTACCTAAGTCAGATGCTGCTTTGTTATAATTAGGGCAGCAAATTTTGTTTGCTGTTTGGTACTTGCTGTTACATATTGCATGTAATGTATGGCACTGTTAAGGGAAAAAAATTGGAGTCAAAGTGCCTGGAAAGTTAGGTCTGCTCTGTAGCACTGTGAGATTGTTGACATCTGCCGAGGTTGGAGAGCTCAGTAAGCAGGAAATGGGGTGTCACTCTGAGTGGTAGTTTACCATTATCCTGGCATCCTAATGAAGTGTCTGCAGTGCACAGAGCTTCTGGATGGCATCTTAACGCACGGCTAAGCAAAAGCACTTCTCTCCTTGTCACTGTCATCCATCTGCCTGCACCCTACTGTAGCCAATGGGATGGAACCATGCTACAATGTGCTATAAGCCATTTAGAGTTGCACATTGCATAATCAGTCCCATCAAATATGTAAAAAATGACTATTATTGGTTATTTCCCTCAAACTCCGGCACCTGGAGTTTGATACATTAAAGTTTAACTTTTGTAAGTGCTGTTTTTTCCCATTAATTCCACATATATTTTTGTGAAATGGGACCGAGTTGCAAACTCATTGTCTTGGGTCTTGCTAATGGATCTCAAAAGTTGTATGAATATTCATTGCAAACTCCACTTTATATCACATAGGATGAATTTATCAATTGACCATATAAAGATGTTTCACACAATTTTAATTTTCTTTTCCAGCATCTATTTTTGAGGCACGAATAAAAAGTAAAATCAATTCCGATCACAAATTGGTTATTTTCCTTATAGCAAACATTAGTTAGTTTGAACACTTCTTATAGATTTTTTTTTTAAAAAAACCCAAGAGTGTGGTTTACAATGTATCTGCACGAGATTGCCATAGTGTACTGCTACTGATTAAAATTGGGACTTTTATGTTGCATACAGTAACATCAAAATATCCTGACATTAAAAGCAATAGAAATAATTTATCTGTATATTAATACAGAAAAATCCATGTATTTTAGCCAGCATGACTTCCAGAATATGAAGACTTACCAAATGAAAGCAGAGTTTTGGGCAGTTGATGTCTCTGAAAAAAAAAAAAAAAAAAAATCAAGCCAGCAGAGCACTCTTTTTTTAAGCAAGTTTTCATTCCCTGATAACACCAAAGCTATCAGGGACTGGGGTTAAGCATTGTGTGACAGGGCAAGCTTCTAAAATGGGCAAGAGCAAGATGAATTGGCTAAGTCGGGTGTTTATTTATACAAACAAGAGGGCAGAACATAATTTAGTTGCATCAGGAATTTTTCACAGACATTAAAACTATAGCAAACATAACAGCGGGGATGCTTGCACAGCAGCACAGTGGGGAAGCTCACAGAGCGTCTGCCCACACTACGGCTGGCTGTAGCCAGCGCCATAAGTCTCACAATTTCATTAGCACTCAAAAATCCACCTAAATCACTCAGTTCCGATTAAAAAAAAATAAAATAAAAGAAATAAACGAAATAAACAAACCAAAAAAGCCCCAGACAAGACCTGTCTTTCTCTTGGCAGCTGAACCAGTCACGAATTGTTGGTAAAACTCTTGGCAGACAGATTTTGCTGTAGCAACAGTGTATGATGTTTTAACCACAGCAGAAATCTTACCCAAAAACCCCAAAACAAGGTGAGAAGAGCCATGTAAGAAAATCAGAGAAACCCACACCTAAAACCCACTACCACTACCACAACATAGATTAAATGGCAGATCAATAGTTTGATATTTTATGCTGCAGCATAAATCACAGGGTTTTTTTCAGTAGTTCTGCTGCAAGGCTCAAAAGCATTAAAAAACCCTATGGCTTGTGATAAAATTAGGCATTAATGTGAGCCATAAATGCCATTTAACATTAAACATGCACAATCCACTGAAATGCCTGGTAAAGGGAAATGGGTGCTATAGTAAAACTAGACAAAGTAAGTCGGACATGAATAATGCAGCAGGTCTGAGGAGGGTCATGGGTCAGACTCCAGTACCTTACAAAATAATGAATGCATGTCAGGTTAGAGACATACATCACTTCCTAGCAAATGTGAGTTATTGGAGATAAACTCTGGACTTCCTGTTCTGAAACAAAGTGGTTTGTTGTAAACATCTATGTCCATTTAAAATTAATGATTAAAAGACAGATTCGGTGGGATTTGCTTAAGTATTCTTTATGGACACAAGTGCTAAAGGTTACTTTCTTCATTCATTTTTACCCAGCCACTGTTAATGTTACAGACACATCATGTTTTCTTCTGTGCTCGAATGTTTATCCAAAGCTCATTTACAAAGGAGCTTATATAATATTAAGTGGTTTTCTTCAATGCATTCTTCATTTAAATGTAAACAAGAGAGCATCTCCACGGTTTTGCTCTGTTAAAGGGAGCCAGCCCTGTTTTTAAAGACAGTAACCTAAATTCTAAATATATATTCTATGAAAATATTACATGGAAAACCATCTGCAATTCACTTCAGAGTATCTTCATCTGATGAAACTATCACCAACACCTTCCATATTTTGCCAAAAAAATGCAAAAAGTAATAACCATTCTTTCATTCTTTATTTGATAGATGTGATTATGACGACTCATTTCCTTCAGAAATCTTCACAGGGAAAAGGGAGTCAAACTTTCAAAAATGGGAATCTTTTCCCCAGATTTTCACCAATTTTCACAATAAAAAGAGTATAATGAAAAATAATGTTCTTTCATTTTGTCAAAACTGCTCTGCTTCATTTTCTACACTTAGCTGGAGAATTTAACAGCTGTTCAGAGTGTTTTCCTTCCTTTGCCCCCTGCACTGCCAGGCTTCATAATACAGAGCAAGCAGGGGGATACCTTCTCCACAGCTATTTATACAAAACCATGTTTAAAGATTTCCTCCCTCCATTTGATCATGGTAAAGAGGAAATCTCAAAAACAAAACAACAACAACAAAATAAATTAAAAATATCTTTCCACTTAGGAATCTGAAAGGGGAAAAATTTCTAGGAAAGTGGAACTCGAGGCTTTGCAGAAATAAAGCAAATACGCAGCTATTGCAAATGAAACATAAGATCTTGCATCTGATCTGTTAAATATTCCATCAACAAGGTCAAGAGTAAAGACAAGCCCAGCCACAAAAACTGAAGCGAGAGTAAGCTTTAATAAAAAAAATGAACAGTTTATCCTCTTCAGCTTCTCAAGTGGAAAAACAAATTCTTTTATAAAATCAAGCGTGTATATAGCATTTAAAAAAACACCAGTATCAACCTTTTTAATGAAAGAGTACCCAATATTTTCATGGAACTATAAAAGGGAGCGAGACTAAGTGTTATGGCAAAAAGGCTGGGCTCAGCAGCTTTGTGTGGGAAATGGTGAAATGTGACTGTGATTTATAATGAGAAAAGGTATCTACAACATACAATTTTCTACCTAGCTGCAAATAATAATTCATAGTGATGTCCCTTCCAGATAAAATACCTTTGCAATGTAGGACTCATGTGGTAAAATGATCATGATAAATGTCAGACCAGTGCAGGTAACGGCTTTACAAACCATTAAGATTAGCTGGCTCTTTTTTTTTGATGATAACAGTTAACCATGCTGTGACTCTATGTGGTAATAATATCTCAGTACTGATAAATGCCAGAGCCAGGCAGAGGTGTTTATCATTCCCAGTTCAGAAATGCTGACTAAAGTTACCACATGTTGCCTGGTTTTTCTTCTTTTACAATAGACAAACAATTAACAAATAGACCGATTCACAAAATAATTGTATGCAAAATTTCTACGGGCCTTGTGCTTTGGTGCCTACCTAAAGATCTCTTCTCCTGTAAATCAGAACAAATGAATTTGGTACAGAAAGCCCTAAACAAAAGCTTTCTACCTTTGCCATTCTCCCAATAAATAATTTATTTGTAAATTAATTCTGCCCTTTTTATTTGATTTCTTTTACAAATACACCTTATAAGGAAGCACAACCTCTGTAGTGTAGCTGTTTCTGCAGAGAAGGTGACTTCCAAGCTGGTATCTGTGCTAATCAACACAAAGCAGAGACACTTCCTTCAAGAGTGCATGATAAAGTTTTACTGTATGCTATTTCCTTGCAAATGTCCTGCAAGGATGAACTCCCTTCCAGTAAGTCTTTCCTCTGTGTTTCAGTTCCACTCAAGTCCATTGCATTATCAGGAGAAAAAAGAATTAAATAAATAAAGCAGTTGAGAAGCTTTAATTGAGAAGCTACAGTACAACCAGGGCAGCCCCAATCTAAACACAACTTACCATGTAAGATTGTAGCGTGTATGCACACCAAGCAGCACAAATAAAAAGCCCAACAGAATTTGTACCTCCTTCCTACAATAAAGTAATTTCTTCAAATTTCATATAATTTTTCATTGTAGCTTCAGTCATATTTCCACTGGACAGATCATCCATGGGACAAAAGTAAACAGCACTAGTGGCTTGTGGCAGAAAACATCAGGGGATGACTGGGTTGCAAGACTGAGGGGTTTGTCTTGTTCAGAAGTTAAGGTTCTGTATAGGTCAAACCAGAACAAGAGTAAAATACACAGGAAGTATATTCTTCATTTGTTTGTAACTTCATTATCCCTATTATCAATTGCATGATTTCCTATAGAATAAATCCATATGCAAGTTTGGGGGTTTATTACTGGAAAACAATACCTATGCATTGACTATTTTCAGCTCTTGTCTTTCCTATCTATTTAAAAGTTCAAATAATAAACAATATAGATATATACATCTATGTGTATAAATTATTAATCTCGAGAGGAATTAGGGATACATGCTGAGGAAGGGATGTTATCCTAGTAATTTTAATTCAGTTTGATTGCAAGAATTTCTTTTGCTTGAATCTTTTTGTTGGTGACATTTTTGAATCAAGGAACTAATCATTATATATGCTTATGCAGCACCTACTGCAACTGGGATTCAATCCTGATTGAGATCTCGGGGTGCTAGGGTAATATGAATATTAAAAAGGAACATATACGAAGAATGATAAGTGATAATTAAATCATAGATGATAAGATCAGAAAAGTATTCTCAGGTTATCTAGGGCATGTAACATGCAAGATGTTTTCCCTACGTCAGACCTACCGGCACCTTATCTAATCTGTTCCTAAATGAAAGCACACTTGTACATGACTTTACTTTAGTTACAACATCTTACACAAATCGAACAAAGTATCAGTCAAACCTTGCCCACGGAACTATGAATCATGCTAAAACAGGAAGGTATGTCTTAAGAAAAAGGATAACAATGTCCTTGTCACCTCAAAAGAGAGACTAAAGCCCTTCATACTACATTCTTTATTGCTAGCTCTAAGTTTGAAATACAAATCATTCATAAATATAGCTGATTAAATTATGATGAGAAAAAAAAAGGACAACAAGGGGTACCTGGGAAGTGCATCCACCACAGCAGCAACTGGAATTCCATTTAAGAAGTGGGTCACTTACTACTTGGAGGTAGTTTACCTTTGGATGATGGTCTAATAGTCTAATACAATTAATGAAAAGCATAAAAATATAATACTGTGAACCAGAAAATGTTTCCTTAAGATTAAGAGAGAATTTTTAATCCTTGTAAATTACTCTTGCTCTATTAAGGTGACAGCAGGTATGATATGTTCTGTTATTAAAAATATATTAATGACAACATTTTTGTTAAGGTACCAGATAAAACACTGGGTGAAGTAATGTCCTAATGTGGCACTCAAGTGGTTATTTTATCTTTTTTTTCCCTCACCTTAGAAATCCAGGACAATGCCACTCGCATCAAATCCATAAGGAGCCTGGTAAAAAAGCTTCCTAGACCAAACTATGACACAATGAAAATTCTTTTTGAACATCTAAAGAAGTAAGTAAAACTGCGTTTGTTTTGGTTTGGTTTTTAAATACCAAAGATAATTACAATCTCTGTCAAAAGCAGGCATGATTTAGGGTATTTATGTATACAGGAATGTGTATATTCTGCTCATGACCATCACTATGTCTAAGCAAAAGCAGGAATTTTTCCTCTACTAGAAAACAGAACAGTTCTGTTTCCTTCCATGAAGTCAGACACATTACTATGACACAGGTATACTGGATTGGGCAAATGCAACATGTTCCAGTGTCACATTCATCCAGTTTGGTTTGACTTTCTCCAACTTTTTGATCACCATATTTTTGCCATCAAGATCCCTGTTGTTCAGACTCCTTTAATGAAGCACATAATGATAGAAAATAACTTCACCCAAGAAAATACATTATGAGCCATAGTACCTCATGAGGGAATTTGTGACAAGACAGAACATCTGAGAAATGCTGAGGAGAGATTTGGAAGTGCACTTCAGCTCTTCTAATGCTGCTGAGCTATAACAGGGGCAGGAAAATGACACTGTGAGGCTCCATGTTGTGATTCCTCTGTGGTTTCCGCACCCATTCAGCTCCATTTGCAAGAGAGGTCAGTCCACAAAGTCAACCCAGGATCTCTTCTTCACCTTGTTTTTTTTCTTGTGTTTCATGGCATTAACAGTAAAAACATACATTAGACCACATGCTCACTCAAAAACCAACATGCAGCTTTTGACTTGCAGAATAACTGGACAGAAGTGGCAGACTTCAAGACAGAGGCACATGAAGGGCAGGAACCTGTTCCTCCCTTCATGGCTGTTCTGCTGTTGGGCCTAACCGGTGCTATGTTGTACAGTCACGTTTCAGCCAAACTACCCTCAAATTGAAGGGATTGAGTTGGATCTAGGGCCCCATGGAGGCCCTGTGCACAGTAGAGTACTTCGTCCCAGGAATGGTATGATAACCACGGTGATTGAGTAATAAAGACTCCAAATAAAAACTACTCTTAGTTTATAATGAATGATGCCTTTATAGTAGTCTTTTCTGCTGCATCCTCCTGGCATATACATATAAGAAGTGTATCTTTATCTTATTTAGCAGCTTCCAGCTGAAACTGCAAAATGAAGTCCATACAGTTGTGGGAATGTCCCCATTTTACTAAGCATGGAAGGATTTTAAACAGTCCATAAAATGATTGAATTTGGCCTTGCAGAAAAACAGTTTTCTATGTATTCATCCAATGTTACATGGGCACACATTCTCTCCTTCAGCGGGTTATCTAGAGAAGGATGGTAATTTATTACAGCCATTGGAAAAATAATAAGGGAAATTATATCCTGGGAAGAACCTGTGTGCAAGAAGTGGGACCACGCTGTCAGCACAGCTATGCCATATACAAAATTTAGTGCTCCGTATGTGGCATTGATCCTAACCTACAGAAAGTTTTGCTACCATGTCTTAGGGGAGAGATATCAGGTATACACAATAAGTCTTTGATCTCATAGTTAAATCACTTGATTGAGACTCAGGAGACGTGGGTTCAGTTCTTGGCTTTGACCGGATGTTCTGGATGACCTTGGGTAAATCGCTTAATCTCTCTGTGCCTTGGTTCCTTGTTTACAAAATGATGATAATACTTCCTTTGTCTGCCTTGCCTTTTTAGAGCATAATCTGTTTGGGACAGCAATTGTTTCCTGCTGTGTGTGTGTAGAATAACTGGCAAAACTGGATCAAGGCTGGTGGTTTTTTTGAAAAAATAAAATAAATAAAATAAAATAAAATAACCACACTAAAATGCAGACAATAAAATACCAATACTTCATAATGAATATGTGCACAGTACTGGGCTTGACTACAACTCTATAGACATAGCACTAGCTAAATAAGCACATGCTCTTACCTAAGTGGCACTGCCAAAGGCACGGTGAAGCTAGAGATAGGCTCAGTACAGTGGCACAGGATGATAGAAGGCAGGAAGATGGGATATCTGAATCGTTCAGGGGTCTGAGTATCATGGGACCAATCATCTGAGTTTGTCTGAAGGCCAGCCTTCTCTGCCACACAAACATGTCCTCAGGTAAGGACAAGGCTGTTCCATAAGTTTTGCTTCATGGATATGGAAGCAGTGGTAGAACAGATATTGAAAACACCAAAAATCAGATAAGAACTGATTTGTTGCCTTGAACTTGTCAATGTGAAAGATGGGGGCCAGTCAGAACAGCCTCATGGATCTGCAAATGAGAACAAAGAAACATAGATGATGTGCATAATGACGTGATGTTTATATTATGTAAATACATGCTCTGTGTGTTTGTTTAAATTAACCTAGGAAACCTAGACTAGATCGCAGAGGTTAAAAGCATAGAATTATATCACTTTTAGGGACCCTCTTTGGGAGAGGGGTGCCAATGTGCCCGATGTTCCAGCCTCACCACTGACTTGCGCCTTGTGCCACCTGCTTCAACCATAGGGTTTGCCCAGTGTAAATCACAGGAGATTCATAGATTCATCAGCTGCTTTCAGTTGGAAGGGGCCTTTAAAGGTCATCTAGTCCAACCCCCCTGCAGTAAGCAGGGACATCTTCAACTAGAGCAAGTAGCTCAGAGCCCCATCCCTGGAAAGATTCCAGATCAGGTTGGATGGGGCATCTACCACCTCCCTGGGCAATCTGGGCCAGTGTTCCAAATTCAAAAGTTTCTGATTAGTTGAAGAAAAAATCAGTAAATTGGATTGGTCTGAGGCATATTACTGCAGTTTCTGTATTTACTGGTGGAGGTGTCTGTTCTTGCCCAATGCTAAACTGAGCTTCAAGAGTTTTCTGCTGGGGAGACACTAAAGGACCATAGTTATGCTGTTTCTGTGGCATTCTGTCTCCTACCCCTTTCTTTTCTCTCTATCATACAAATAGGACAGGGCTGTGCAGACTTGGGCCATGGGACTGTGTAAGCCTGTGACTTCTGCACAACACATGAGAGCAAGTGTGTCTCACTGACATGCAGGAGCACAGCACAAGAAGCCAACCTCTGCCCAGAAGGCTACGCTTATGCTAAATCCCTGGCAGCAGCAAGGCTGCACTGTGGTTTCATTCTGCAGCAATACAGTCTGCAGAAGGAGGTCTAGATCAAGCCCAAATAACAACGTCAAATGCACTTCAGAAGGGTCCTGCTTTAGAAACCCAGACAAAGCAGCTGAGAGAGCCTGCAAGAAAAGCCTGGCAGCAGGGCTTAACACCAGTGCCATATACCTTTCTTAAACCAAGTCCTCTTGCAAGAAGTTACAGTGCAGGTGTATGAAGCCCACAGGAGGGGTATTAAAAGCAAAGCTTGGGCTTGCAGTACCTATTCTTTTAAGTTTTGTGCATTTGATGGGAAAAAAAAACCCAAACAACTCACCAACGTCCCCTGTTCATCTTTGCATTAAATTTATTCTACACAGAAGCAGAAAAGACAAAATATGGGGCTGAACAGAGATATCACACAGCTCTTATCAGTCAAATACCATGAGAAATTGGTTTTTTTAGGACTCATACTGAAAATAATTAAGTACAACTATTAGGTTATTCATACTACTTCCTGATGATGAACAAATCAAATATACTTTACACATGAAAGAAACAATAAACCCAACCTAAGGAGGGACTTCCCCAAGTAATAGGCTACAGAAAACAGCCCGTTCTACTTGAACATGTTTACAGAATATTTGCTTGCTATCTATAGCCCATACACTACTGTTCCCATACATTTGGGAAAACAGCATCCCAGTTCCCCAGGATTCTACTCTTTCCTGTTGCTTATCTATGAGTGAATTTTACTCCCAGGTGAGCTAATCACAGGTACCAGATAAAATTGACTCACCTTTTTGGCCCTATTTTGCAAGCATACACAGGGCATCAGATGATGCAGAAACCTTGCATTGGCTCTGCACAAACATGAACTGAGCGCAACCAATCCCTATCTATTATTATTAAAATCATTATTTGCACCCAGTAATTTTCTCACAGAACTATAATTCAAGTGAGACAGAAGGAACATTTTTCTCTTTAAGAATCCCACAGTATTTTATGATTGGTACCTAACCTGCATTCACAGCAGCATCTTGAGGTAGCTATTACACAGACATTGGGAAACTGAGGCACGAGAAGTTGAAATTACTTAAAGACGCAGCATAAGCCAGCGATATAATCTAAACACCTAGAAGGATTTTTCTTTGTTTGCACAGAAGCTTCTGCAGTGACCACAAAATACCCTTTCATCCGTAATGCAAAAGGCAGTAGGGGAGAGGAACACCCTGGCTGGGTCCTCTGCGCCACGCTCCGAGCTGGCGAGGGCGGACACAGCTCTGCTCCAGAAGCTGTGTGCCTGCATTATACAGCACTGTGCCTGAGCTAATAAGCTGTGCTTATTAATGTTAAATTAATGAATCTCAGCCTGCTCTGCTTATTAGGTTGAGCTCTGTGCCACTGCAAGGCAGCTCTGCGACTCCAAGACCCGAGCTGTCTCACATCTGACCAGGCTGGAGCACAGGGCAGCCAAGCTCGAGTCTGTCTTTACCGATCCATGTAGACACCCCTGCGAAGGGATGCATTGCAGACAAAACCCTTCTCCTTGATTCCTACTTTCCCTCACAAAGGCAGGATAATAAATGTTATTTACAAAAGTATAAAACGGATGTTGGAGTAATTAAATGGGAAGACAGGGACCAGCCTGATGCTACCATCCCTCTCCCTTACGTAGAAAGCACTGAACCCAGATGCCCAACTGTGGAAGATATTCTTCCAGCAGCAGCATCTGCCTCCTTGGCAGGCACTTCAGGCAAGTTGTCTGGGGAGCTCTGCAGTTGCCTCTTGGTTCATCACGTGGATCTGTTACTGTGGCCTCTCTGGCTGCCTTGTCCAGGCAGAAGCCAATTCCTTTTGATTCACCTTTGAATCCAGGAAATTCCATTTATTTTTGCTTCGTTTTTCCCATATTGTACATAGCATGGCAAGACATTTTCAGACACCATCCAGGCTTTCTGCCCTTCAGAGAGAGAATGATGATTTTCTTTCTGTTTGCATTCCCCCCTGCCCAAATTCTTCATTCTTACTGGTAATTGCATCAATGTCACTGAAAATAAACTCCTTGAGTAGAACTTTTTATCTAAGATGAACCCACTAATATTATGTCACCTAACAAAAGTCATAGATATTCATGCTTTAGTTGTTTTGAAAAATAACCTTTCCCCATAGTCTTAAGTCTGTGAAAAGAGAAAAGGCTCCAAGCCTGACAAATAAAACCCACACCCCCCTCAAACCTGGCAACATGTGGCAGCTACTGAAGAGCAGCCTTTTGTAAACTATGTGCAACTAAACAGACATTTCTACCTATTAACGATTAAAAAGAAAGAAAGAGAGAAATAAAAAAGCCATGCATAGACAGAAGCCCACAGTAGCCCGCACACCAGGACACGATGACAATGTGATGACAAGTCCAGCAGCAGTACCCAGAGTTCTGAGGGAAAAATCAGAACATAAAGTATGGCAGCTAGTAATACTGAGCAGGTGATTTCTTCAAACTTTTTTTTTTTTTTTTTTTTTATAAGCTGGTGGGGAAAGATATAGCAAATGTGATTTTCACTTACTAAACCATGTGTCATATCAGCAGTTTCGGGCAGGCTTACATATGAAATCTAGGCTCAGGAGAACCCTTTTTTTCACACAGTAGTAGAACAGATTACATTAAGAGCTGTGCAAGCTTTTTATTAAGAAGAAGAAGAAAAAAACCCCAATCCTCAGAATGGAAGGACTACACAACAGATTTCTGTTTGGGAAACCTCACAGAACCTGTGGGAGATCTACAGCTCAAAGTGTGGGATAAGCATTTAAATTTTGCTTCAGGAAAAATGCCCAGATTCAGGAATGTGCAGTGGCACAGAAGCCCTTAACTGAAGGCACAAGAGAGACTATTTGTTGAAGTTATTTCCTGAATCAAGACCTTTCTTTATAATCGTGTGACTCATGAGCAGCTCTTGCTCTTCAGCTATGGGACAGCAGCAGTGAGAAAAGTTAAGCATTACTCCTCCAGTCTTGGGGAGCAGCTGCTGGAAATGTGAAGAGGACAAACATCCTCTTGCACCAGAAGAGTGAGTAGGTGACTAGCCAGGGACATAAAAGACTCAGGCATCCCTGACGAGTATTTTAAGCTTTACTTGAAATGAATTTAATCACTTTCTAGCTTAAAAAAGGCAAAGATATATCGAGACATGCCCTTGCTCACGTGCTTTTCTCTGTTTCAGCAATAGAAGAGTTTTAGAAAGGAGCTGGAGCGATGCCAACATTTGTCCCATTTACCATAGCTTCCTGGGGCTCATTTTGGGGAAAGGAGAAGAGTTAAACTTGTTTTCTCTCTGCTAGATACATGTCAGTCTACTAAACTCTCCCCTTGTAAATTAGTGGATGCAAGACAATGTGCACCAGGCACAGGCGTGCTCAGGACAGGAGTAATAATAGCTTTTTTTGGATTAAAGGCAAGAAAGAAATCCAGTCTTCCAGAAGCACCTTTATGCATTTTTATTTTATCCACCTTGGGGCAGGGGTGACCTGCTACTGAGGTCTTTGCAGTCATGCCTAGTCCTTTTTTTGCAGAATAAGAGAATTTGCAAAGTTCAGTTCTTCCCCAAAGAATACCTTACAGCTTTAGAGTTTTTAATGAGAAGAATCATGAGTAATTAAAACCCCATTTCTACCTGTGTTTCCATACACTTCCTATTTCCATATCCGCATTTAGAAATATAAACCCTGCTTTTCATAACAGTCAGCTAAATAATTACACTTGGTATTTTTCAATGCTACCAAGCTTCAAAATGTACTGAACTGGTGTATCAGCAAATAACAGAACAATAAAAATAATTACCATAGTTTTAATTTAAATATTTATGATACGGTTGACTCTGTGGCTGTGCGGCACCATTGTGCTGGGTGCAGTACACAAATACAGATAGATAGAGCCCCTGTTTCAAAGGGCTCCTATTGTTCATCCCACATTACTCAATATCAAGCGATCTCAAAAAAGCTTTTCAAACATTAATTAAATCTCCTAACTTCCCTTTTCAGGTCAGTAAGTTTTATTATCCTAGTTGTGTAGATGGAGAAAGTGAGGAATAGCAAGGATAAGGCGCTTGCCCACGATGACACAACGTACACTTCTCACTTCCACTCTCTGCTCACGTCGCAGTCCCCCACCCCGAGACCCCCATGCCTTTGAAGGCTCAGCCATGTGCATATAGGTGCTGTGGGCATATGGGTGCATATGGCCAGCACAGCTCGGGGAAGGCCGGTTACTGCTAAGTACTCTGGTTAATTAAGACCATGTGAGAGTCCTGCTTCTGGTTTGCACTTGCATAAGCTTTGGTAAAATATCACTGGTGGAGTTAATTTATGTGATTTTGTAACCTTTTAATATTGCTTCGGGTTAGCGTTCTTCTTGACTCGAACGTTTTTTGTTGATGAAAATTAAGAATGCTCAATTCATTACAAAATGGGGGTGTTTCCTCTCCTTTTTATTTATTTATTTCTTCTATTTTTTTGAGATTGGGCCGCAACACATTAATGTCCAGGAGCAGGTCATCAAAGGGTAAATTGCAACGCTTTTCATTTTTCTGACTAAAGACATTTCTCAGAATAAGGCTGTAATTTAAATAACAGGCTTGAAGTTTCTTAAGATATTCATTGAAACTTAAAACCGAACCAAAACAAAAAAAGACTTTAATGCCAAAATGTCAGTGTTCTGTGCAAAATAATTAATATAACACAATAGGATCTATTCTACTATTGATTGAAAGGGAATTTATGCAGGTAATTCATTACAGCTAGTGGGAGTTTGGCATGTAAATCCCCCAGCACTTTGATGGGAAAACAGACCCTGATGATTTTCCTTTTTTTTTTTTTTTAATAAGCTATGAAACACATGCTTTTCAGTGGCAAGTATCTGAAAAGGAAAAACCTGAACAGCTAAGGTAACTGGTGGCCCTGCTCTGTAAGACTTCTGAAAAGACATTAGATCAAATAATTTTTCACACATTGCAAAAGATGCAACAATCAGTTCAATCACCTTGTTAAGAGAATCCAAACATTCCTTTGCTACCAAAGAATGGTATTTTGCTTTCCAACACTTCAGGTTACCACCTTGATACATCTCTTTTTGTGGTCAAGTGCATGATTACTACTTCTGACAGGGTATTGGCCATTTTCTTGTGAAGATCTACAGATTCTTGTAAATAAAAAACAATCTGAAAAAAATGAAAAGCAAATCTGCAGACTGGAATGCACCCTACTTGTAATGGGAACAAAAAGCTGGCAATGAAATATAAACCTAAATCACAGCAGAATGACCTACTTTAAGGCATTTGCCAAAGAGACAGTGTTTTAGACAGCTCCTCTGAAGTAGCGTCTTTATGTCTATGCCATCTGCAGATTTATTATTGTGCTTTAGAAAAAAAAAAAAAAAAAGGAAAAAGAAAAGAAAGAAAAACCTACAGTATGCCTGAACAAAACTCAGCTTCATCTATAGGAAAGATTCCAGTACTGTGGGCACCACACCCACACCTACTGATGTGGTCCAAGTTTTTTCTTTAGAGGCACCTAATTAAGAAACCCTGACTCATTTACATGGATACGTTTGATCTAAATTACACTCCAAACCACACCAAATTAGGAGCATCTGTGAACGCGAAGTGTTTGTTCCCAGCGACTGGTAGAATAGGGCCAGTTCTGGACGGCACATGTTCAAGTGACGAAAAATATTTCAGATGTAACATACTTCTGAGACCCACTTTTCCACTAATAATTCATAATGAGTTAAACCAGTATCTTTGCTTGAGCAATTATTTCAGGCTGTGAAAAAAAATGTCATTTTACTTTTAAAAGGAAAGGGGAAGATATGGAGGTGGACAACCACCTAGTATGGTTGTTGTCCCCGATAAGCGGCATTAACACAGCCGTTAGCTGCAATTTAAATCTGTGCAGTGCCTGTTTTGTCAGATGTACATTACTCCTAAAGCCCAGACTAAAGGAAAGTATCTATGAATGGTTAGTTGTTGTTCACAGACAAGGCCTTCTGCCTTGATGTCTGATCTTCCATCATTAACCCGCTGTGTAGGTTTTCCTGAGGAGTCTGAGCAAAGAGCAGGTTCTCAGCCCAATAAGGTGGTACCCAACACACTGGATAACAAGGAAATTTCAAGACCACCCGATCTGAAAGCAGTGCTTCCCTTTTCAGGCCACATTGCTGCTGCTATCTAACTATGTCTGTTTGCATCCTAGAAAGCCACTCCGTACAGAAACTGGTCCTGCAGCAATGAGGGAACTTACCAGAAAGAATGAGCAGAGTGTGGCTGCAGAAGCCACTCATTGCTGCTTCACTGTCTTACAGTCTAAACTGACAAACTAAAAGGAAAAAAATAGCCTTTATCTCACTCTAATTTAAGCCATAGGAGCAGCTCAAGCACTGGAAAGTGCAAGTTTGAATTCCATGCTGGGTTTGCAATTCCCAGTCCACTAGACCAACTTGGCATAACCTTCAGATTTGGCCCCTAGTGTTTGGCAGTCACCTTTTATTCTTCCCGTCTTTTATACTTTATGAATAGTCTAAGTTACATAATACCAGTGACAATTTGTTTATGGCAAGCATTAGAGTCACTGTTTTACGATTACATTCAAACTTTAAGCCACATTTTGACATCTAAGGATCATCTTGCATTCTCATATATTATATACAATGAAGGTTTGTGTTCCAGCAAGGGGGGGAGGAACTTTATAAATAACATGACTCCTTTTGTCTGAAGAGATTTTAATACATTTGTCTAATCTACTGTTTTTGCAGTAGCTAGAATATAATTTGAATATATTAATATTTTCAGCAACTGTGTTCAGGGAGCCCAGATAATAACTTATGCATGGATATATAGATACACTTCTGACAGAGGTAATGTTTTTAGCCCTTATGTTGGTAATACTTAGAAACACACAATGAAAGAGACTGTTCTTTCCTCCTCTTTGTTGTGGGCATGCATTGTGATGGTATGGAGCCAGTGTTCTTTCTGTTGTCTACACAGCCTGGATTCAATAAGCAGTTATATATGCATATTATGACAATGTGGTCAAGGAAACCAGATTTTTTTACTATACCTTCATGTGCCTGTACAGTATAAAATCTGGTATTTATTTTTCTTGTCCTCATTCAATATGTTAACAAAATCATAATTTGATACAGGTTATGTTCACTTCATAATTAAAATTATAGAGTTAGATGAAAATACAGCAAGATGTTGCTGAATGGAAAATATTTATCTTTTCCTACATTACGCATTATGGTGCAATGTAAAATCATAAATCTGTGGAGCGGCTAACTCCAGCCAAGTGTACAACAGCTTGCCTCCTCCCCTGGTCCACAGGATGCTCCTCAAAGTTACCTCCTTAAAGCCCAGTGTTTCTGCACCCATCTCAGCCCCACCAATAGATGGCATTGATACATCCTCTCCAGAGCTTTGCTGTGGCCTTCTGAAAGAAGACCCCTTGCCATGGAGATAAGCCAAGAAAAGAGAATTAAGAAAAGCTCTGCATTTTTGACAGATTCCACCAATCTGTCTCCTGTAACTCTCCTAGCACCTTCATGGACAAAGTGTAAACCTTTCACACCATGTTCTCTGTGTCAGCACTAGACTCAGCCTCACCAAACTACCTCAGGATAGCACTTCATCAGCCTTGAAACTATTCCCACTTCCCAATCATTGCTGTCCACTCTGACAAGTCTAGGCCTTAACCAAACACTATCAGCAATCTCTGAGATCCCAGTAGAGTACAGCATATGGGACAACCATATAGTATATGGAATTTCCAGTACGTAAAGCTTACTGTGAACATCAGTTTGTCCATATTTGAACTTTCAGTCCAGAGAGGGTTTTCAGTAGGGTTGTGGCAGTAATAGTAGCTGGCAACTCAAGACCACCTCCTAGGACAACCCAGATCTGTTTCTGTATCTGGATAACTGTCTTATAAAGGTGTCATCAAAAAAATGATGTTTTCCATTCCTTAAAAGCATCTACCCTGTGGAAGTCATTGCAGCTGCTATGGACTCAGTGTCAGTCTTGAGCTTTCTATCTTAGGGCAGATTTCAAACCTTGATGAATATGTTTTGGATCTTACCTGACCACTCTGATGAGGAACTATTTAACCTTTCTGGCTTACATGCTAACAGGTTTCCATTATTCTTCCAATTAAATTACATTTGCACAGCTTCACATCCTGAAACTACAATATTTGCTTCCTAAAGAGCCACTTTCTCAGCTTGTAAATCCATTTACAACCATTCACTGAAGATTAAATGTTTGCTACTCTAGGAAAAGCTCCATGCAGCATCTATGAAAAGTGTCATGAATTTGGTCTTACCTGAGAGCCAAACAGCACAGTGGAGATCAAGGCAATGAAAAAAATCCTATGCAAGACATTTAAGCTTCATCTCCAAGACCAGCATGCCTACATGTAATGTCAATAAGCAAGGCCATCCAGGGACAGACCCATTTGGCAGGCGGACACCATCAGAAATGTTTCTCTGCAACTCTATCACGTGCATTGAGGCATTTTACTCAGTTAAGCTATAACTGAGAGATTTGATGTCCTGGAAGCCACTTACTGAATGACCTGTCCCAAGACTGAGGAGTTTATGCCTTGATATCAACAGCAAGACTGTACCTATCGTTCCTAAATCTAATGTCTGTCAAATGAGGTTTTGGTCAGGTAGTCCAAGAGTATTGATGAAAAAACTCCACCAGTTTTTCTAACAGTGAATTTTGATCAGGGTCAGACAACAGCAGATATTGGCAAGCCTGGTCACTTGAAGCTTCAAAGATGAAACAAAAGACAGCTATGGGAGAGGGAGGGCTGCCTGTACAGAGAATAAAGTCTTCTGTAAAGTGTCTATGGCAGTTAGACCACAGTCAACTGAGAGCAGTACATGTGTGAATGGGTGTTTGACTTAAAATGAAACCAATGAGAAAATTTAAAGCTGGTTTAAAGCCAGGAAATATTGAAGAACTGCAAAGGGTGCATCTTAGAAAGACACAATATATGGAAAATCCTCCACTCCAGGCAGTTCATGCATTTAGTGCAATGGACTATACTCATGCACAAAAAATAAACATCAAGCTAAGGTGAGTGGACAAGACAGACAAAGTGTAAGTAAAAAAGACAATGCTGACATAGTAAATTCGTTGCTCAAGGGCAAGTAAAATGTAAATAAGTTTAAAGAAATCAAAGACTCATGGCACATACTCACTAGTGCATTTAAGAGATACATTCATCCTACTCATGTTCAATATCAGGGCTGAAACAATTGTGATGCTGGGAGGCATGTTAAAGCATCTTTCAAATCTGATACAAATGTAGTGCATATATATTGCAATAGTAGCTTGTGGAGAGCTCAGAACTGAACCTGAAAGAGTAGGAATCCTGGTTGAGGTCAGATACCATATAAAATCATATCTGCTGGGTAGACAACTGAAAAAACCCCAAACAAACAAACAAACAAAAACAAACAAAAAAACCCCAAACAAACAAAAAAACAAGCAAACAAAAAAAACCCACCACAAAAACAAAAACAAACCAAAACAAAAAAAAACCCAAACAAACAAACAAAAAAAAACCCTTTCATTTTAAACCACAAGATGGTGATAATATAGGTTAAAAATATGGAGATTTTAGATTGAGGGTAATTATAGGCCAATATTAAAAAAGGTTTTCATTGTTCAGACTTGAAACAAAGCAATTTATGAAGTAATTTCATATATAGAAGCTCACAGAAAGGAAAACTTTGGTGAGAGTTTGTTCTCTGACTTTCGTGGAATTCATTGCCAGATTTCTTGATGTCAACATAAAAATTGCTGGTTGTCTTACAAAACTGAATGATTTATTCACCACTCTGGACAAAATCAATGTGTTGTTAGTGAAACAAAGGTTTTTCAAGAGAAGCTCTAGACTCACCAGCAAAGATGCATTTCTGAGCAGGTTGTCTACAGCTCAGTATCCCAGGTTGTAATTCCAGCCAACTGCCACTTTTGGGCTTTGAGTCAGAAAGTAAACCTGTTGTATTCAGGGCTGAGTTATTTGCTGTCAACCGGATTATTGTTCTGCAAAAGGGCTGTAACTGAAGCCTGCAAGAGGTTATAGATTGAACATAGTCAAAAGCAGTAACTCCACTTAGTAAAAGTAGCTATCATCCAAAAATGAGGAAAGTTAAGCTTGTGTAAGGTGAAATCAGCTCATAGATGCTGGGAGTTTTGTCAGTGACTTTAAGTAATCAAAATTTCACTCACTGTCACTGCAAAAGGTGTGATGAAGTGAAAGTTAAAATCACTATCAACCCATGGCTTCCAAAATACATTTTCTGAGCATGGACTGTGGTCTAACTCAGTGTTTTCCTGATGTAGCAATGCAGAGAGACCTCTTGGGGAGCAAGGGGAAAAAACCATGCTCATGGAGTACATCTCGGATGTGCAATAAGAATGACCCTGCTGTAACTGCTGACTTCCCATTGTCTGTCATCCTGCAGGCCATGGTGGAACTGGGCTACTTAAACACAGTGGGGTGTACTTTGTAAGAAGTGATTTAGAGAGCTGTAATGTCGCTGAGTACCAGTGCTAACACTTTTCCACCTGAGCCACTCTTTTGAAAGACAGGTAGAGATTACTGGGAAAAAAGAGCATAGCAGTGTCTGGCAGATGCACTAAATTTACTGGGAGGAGGAGGATTATATTATAATACTGAGTCTCATCATCTTTCTATTTTTCTTACCAGTAAATCTGCACCAAAGAATGCAATTTATGTGCATCTGTGAACAAAGCTCCATAGGGTCTCCTATGTGCTTTCCATATACCCTTTGCTTTGGGGTTACCATAGAAGGGTGGCTTCTTTCACTCAGTTAAAAACCAGCTAAGTTACCAGCAGAATTGGTGGCTCTGCTTTTTTGCCACATACTTTTCATCTGTCCATCACTAAGCGTGTCAAAGCCTCAGTGTCTCCATCAGAAAACAATGCTGTTAATAACGTTAATCCACCTTTATTAAGAGCCTTTAGCTGTATGAAGGAGTATCAAATATTATTAAGACAAAAACAAGAGGATAATAAGGAAATGTGTTTTTTCCCTTGCTGACCTAGTTTCTAACCTCACTTTAAAATCTTCCATTGATTTTAATTATGCTTAATCTAAAGCTAAGCTCACAAATCTAGCAAACTTAAGGACTGCTTTTAAGTGAATTTTCTCGCCTGTCAGAGTTCCTCAAGCTTTCTGTGCCACTATTAGAAGTTTATTTCCAGCCCAGACACAAAGTTGAGACAGCTTTCTGCCCGTAGGAAGCACCCAGCGCTGCTACTGTGTGGTGCATGGGTTGGAACGTTACCTTGCTCGAACCAAGCCTGTGCACAGCGTTCCTCACAGAACAATTGCAGTCCTTTCCTCATCAGCGATAGCCAGAGGCAGTAATAAGGGTGAAGGATATCTATCATGAAAAGTCCAGTGTCAATGTGTTCCCCCAATTTATTTACTGACCTTCAATGCAACAGCCATACTCCTGACCCTCATGAGATGAAGCCTAAGGGGAAATGGCACTGAGCACCAATTCCATATCCTGTTGTTCTGTGGTCTAAATTAAGTGCTAATTAATTACCACTGGCATCTTTGGCATTGCCTGTCAAATTGGATTTAGGATATCCTTTTGCTGTTTAAACAAATAGCCCTACATCTAAAGCTAAAATCCTGAGTGAGAGCGTTCTCTTTACTTTTAAATTTTCACTTAAACATTCAGCAAGTATGTCCATGGATTTTGCAGGTAGAATTCAAATAAAAGAAACAGGAATTGATATTGTCAATTTTGATTAATAGTCCCTCATTAATAAGCATCCTGTTATTCAGTTTCCACCTGCAGTTGCTGATGTTGCCTGGAATCAATTAACTCATATAATTTGATTTATTTTACAAAGACATTTTTGGATGTGCTGTGCTGATGATAAAGGTTCTATATTTACAGTTTTTGATTTAAGGGAGATTGTTACTAACTCCTTTTTATTTTTAATGTTCTAAGGAAATGTAGCTTCAGGCATTCTTGGATGAAAATATTTAGGCAATTTAAAAAGTTAAAGCTTTATTCTTGTAAAACTATCTGTTGCCTTCTGAGACACTCAGCCTGCAAAAGCACACAGATCCAGAACCTCTGACAGGTTGGTCTTTGCAATAAGCTGATTGTTCTACAGGAAAAAAAAAAAAAAAAAAATCCGGAATAAAAATAAAAAAATAAATT
>JAAGNO010019107.1:35638-50638 GCA_033439905.1 Ceryle rudis
AAAAAGGAAAAAAAAAGGAAAAAAGGAGAGAAAAAAAAATAAAACCCTCAAACCAGAATGTCATTATTTGCATAACACTGCCTTAAAAAAAAAAAAAAATTAAATTGGAAATTTGGCATTTCTTACTTAAATGCAGTACCTGAAATGAAGACATTGCATGACTGCTCATTTTAATGTAACATCCATTTTGATTCTTCATCACACTGTATATCTGCCCGCTTTCCCTAGCTATCTCATGTTCTGTAGCATTTGTATTGTGCTCCTGAGGATGCTTTATTGGTGAACTACATTAAATTCATCTAGAAAGAACTTTAAAAAAAAAAGCCTTTTCATATGCCCTTAGGATTACTTGGCTAGACTTGAATCAATTTATGCATTTGATGGTTAGTTTCAGTTGTCATGGATAAACAAAAGGGTAACTGTCTAGAATATATCAAATATTGTTTCATTTTGAAATGTATGTTTCCAGCTATACACATCTCCTACCCTATTTTGTAAAAGTATTCTGCTGATAAAATGTAGACTTATGTTTGACAGGTTTTTAATCAAGTTCAAAGAGAATAAATAAAACTAATCCAGTGTGGTAAAGAGTCTGTCTGGTTATCGATTTGTTCATAAAATGAAAAATAAACCATGTAAATAAGATGTGTGAAACACAGATCTAGAAGCAAATATTTAAAGCAATTAAAGACCCCAAAACATAGGATTAATGCATAGGTCTGCTGCGCATGAGAGATATGTCTTCAATATCACCTCAGCAGATCATGCATTACTTCCATTTTTACTTGGCATCATTTTGCAAAATACCATGATATTCAGGAAAGGTTGCTCCTCAGAGAAGTAATTTATGGGAATAAACATATAATGAGGCCTGATCGTTTACTAAGACCAGGCTCTTTCATCAAGCACTAACCAGGCTCTTTCATCAAGCACTAACACAGGCAGAAAATAATACCAAGAAAACATAAAAATTGGCTCCAAGGTGTTTTCTGACTTCATGCATGTCTGAAAAACCAAACAAAATGTAATGGTTCTGACCAGTAATTAAAATTAAAAGCACAAACCCCAGAACACAACGCCCCCATATAACAAATATTCAACATAATAATTTCTGAACAAAACTGTAATGTTCTGAAGAACCCAAATACACTTTACTTTCAAGAAAATATTTTTCATGTTAATGTCAAGCCATGAGTACTTAAACAGTAATGCTTTTCAGCATCATCGTCTTTAGGCTCTTTTAATAGCAACAAACCAGGCGCTGTTTATAGCCTGTGGAAATGACTGGAAGAAAGATAGTCAGAAGTTCAGTCTATTCCTTAATAAAGACCATTCACATTATGGCCCCACGGGTGCTCACAATCATGCTATTGACGTAATTTCTGCTATTACTGGAAATGAAAAGTTCACTTGTTCCTTGGATCCTGTTGCACTCAGAAGAAAAGATGCTTAATTAATTAATTATTCTCCTTCTAAGCTTTCTTTAAAGCACGGAGACTCCTCTTTTCTTGTTTTTATAAGCAAGACAAGGCCTATGAAGTAAACCGGTACCTTTCTTAAGATCAACCAGTTTAGATAGGGGAAAAGAAAAAAGAAAATCAAGCAAACTTTTAGACCCATGAGCCTTTCTTTGGTTTTGAAGGATTCCTTACATGAAAGCTGTGCAAATGTGCTGACTACTCAATGTTTTGTTAAAGATAGAAACCTGATAGGTGTGTAGCCAACTCTAGGACGACACAAGTGCATCTCAGCAGAGGAGTGTGTATACACCCGGGGTGTATAGCAGATGTCTGTCCTTTCTTGTCCTGACAACAGAAAGAACGATGCCTTGCTACCAAGCTGCTCCCTTCCCCAAGAGACCAATCTTCTCCTTGTCTCCTTTAATATCTACACTAATTTAGTGGGGAAAAAATACTGTCTCAACTGCTAGTCAAAGAGGCAGCCCCACAGCTCCTGCCATCATCCCCTCAGGGCAAAAAGCAGCCAGACAAAAGATGGAAAGAGTGAAAATTTAAAATAAAATATTTCTAAGTCTTAACTGCAGTGGGGTTTCTTTTTCCTTCTGCTCAGGTAGTTTGCTCTATGTGAACCAGACTCACGGCCCAGGGCTCTGACAGATTCTTTTGTTGGTGGACACACATTTCTAAATCCCCAAAGTGTCTAAATTTGGCCTCTGTCCAGCATGAGCAATTCACTGGGCCTATATGTCCACCACATTGCTCCTCCAATTGTTACTTAGAAGAATATTCGCTATGACTTGGTAGAAGTTTTGCTCAAACTTCACTAATTTTTTTAGCAAGTAAAAATTAGACTTGCAGAATCTTCTCTTTAAGAGCTAGCTTCAGTTTGAGAAAGATCACAGGTACTTTACACAAGGCGCTATACTTATCAATGGTTAATGATGAGAAAAATGAAGGCTGAGAATGTAGCAGAGATTAATATGTCCGAGAATCAGTGTTTATCTGCATCTTCTTCCTATACAAAGTCTCTTCTACTCAAATTTGTATGAAAAGTCAGCTGTCTTAGAAACTGGGATTACTGTAGTAAAAGGAGACATCAGAAAGAGACCTGTAATGGAACTGAAAAGGGCACTTCCAGCTACAAGGATTTCTCATTAAAATAAAAATTAAAAAGTCAGTAAAAATAAATTTGTTGAATCTTTTTTTTTTCAGGAAAAATTGTTAGTTTTTAACTCAAGAAATTCAACAGCAAAATAGAATTTCTGAGCAAGAAGTGAGAAAGACAGATGTGCTGAGCTACAGCTAAAAGAGGACACGTAAACTGCCCTGAACAAATTTTCATCCCTCTTTTTATTTACACATATATATATATGAAGAGTAACATGCATTTTAATAGTTCTTTAATTCTCTGCTAGGACAGCTACAGCACAGGTAACTTTCAGCATGTTGTTGCAAGAGAGTCAAAGACTGTCATCCAGCCCAAGGCATTGGAGAAGTTCAGCTATTCAATTACTACATAGTCTACAGACCATGGGTAGAGTTTAGAAGAAAGCTGGAAAGTAAGTTAGGATCCCAATCACTGCTGTAATCAAGCAGGGTATAGATTTTACATGGCTAATTCTCAGAAGAGGCTGAAAGACAAGCCTCGGGGAATGCACATATCACAGCACAGCAGGTTCTCCTGCATCACATTCCTGCTTCAGAAAGGAAACGTGGAGCAGAAGGGAGACGAGTGTAATCACAGATGCAGGGCTTAGTCACAAGTCCTGATTTTTGTAGGACAAATAAATGGGACCCAGGGCAATGCTTGTTTTGCAGAACATAGAAACCTTTGCTAATACTCACTACAGACTGAAAAAAAAACCAAAACAACCAACCCTTCCCTAAGGACCAAGTGTAACAGATGAGAAAAATCTCCAGCAAGTCACCTGCTGAGGTCAGGCGATACCAAACCTTTCCTTGCTCAAGTGCTACAACACTTGTTGGTCAGTAGGCTTCTCTGAGGGAGTGTTTAGAAGGCTACTAAAGCAGTAATCTCACCCTTGTGCCAATGGACCATGTGTCATCACAGCAAAGTAACGTACCATTACTTATATACTGCGTGCAATTTTTACACTCAGCAATTGCATACTTCCAAACGCACCTGAAATACTGTGAGAATTAATGCCCTTTTTTCCTTATTGATCTCTGTTAGAAAGGTCTGTTTGCACACTGGATATGAAACGTGGGCCCTCACTTCATTTTTTCACACAAAAAGTAGGCTGAAGTTAAAAAGACTGACGCTCAAAACTCAAGACATGAGAGTTGGGGATGCAATAGCACTGCACAGCAGTGGCGTGAGAAACCGAGGCACAAAGCTGGACATAACAAGCGAGAACCCTGCCTTTTAGTGCTCATTTTATTTGGCCCCATCCTCTTTTCTTTTTTTTTTAATAGACATTTTATAATTTACACCCTTGCTTCCTCTGAATTCACCCATGTAATTTGGGTTGTTGCAGGCACTCAGCCCTCCTCATCCTTGCAACCCCAGAGCAGTGTTCCCTCAGAAGAAACAGGAACAGGTAGAAATTTGCCTTCCAAACTCCTAACTGTGGTGAAGTTCGGTGGTTTTCTGAAGCTTATTCTTAAAGCCTCAGAAATACTTCAGAGGTGCAGGGAACCCACCTTCACACAGCTGAGCAGCCTGTCCACGTGCCTCCAAAAAAAGCTTTGTGCACCCAGGGCAGTATTGCACACCTTCAGCAGAAGCTGACAGCTTTGTTTAATAAGTTTAAGAGGGGCCATAAAACACTGCAAGTTCAGAATGCATGCCAATTAATTACCCACAAAACACCACCATTTTAGAGCCATTTTAGAGCACATTTCAGTTAATAAAAGGCAGACTCATAAATTTCACATGATTCTCCTCTGCCTGTGTCATAATACAATTCCTGCACACAGCTCCTATCCATAAGTTTCTTGGCTGCATGTCTGGAAGACAAAAGGAGAGCCTATATCCCCATCAGTGATTTCTTTACTGTCTCAGAAGCTTCCAAAGAAGCAGCTCAGAAGCTTTTTGAATGTCTTCTGGTTGCAATTTTGGGTAGGTGGCGGTGTGCCCTCTGCTCTGGAAAATGAGAGTAACCATATTGAAAGTGGTTCAACTGGGTCACTACTCAGCCTCCAGCCTGCCCACTGCAGTGAAAAAGGTACAAGAAGTCCAACTGTTATGTCTAGCTTTCCCACAGGGGATGTTTCTTTGCAGCCCCAGGCAGCAAATGGTTTTAAGTAAATGGATGAAACGCCCTGTATACATCTCTATCTTTATGTAGTTTCTGTCACTTATTATCCAGTTTTAATCCTGCTAGGCTCTTTGTCTTAATGGTATCTGATGAATTTCTCAGGTTAATTATGCACCATGTAAGAAAATATTTTACTCGTATCACTGTTAAATTCATTAGCTTTTAGTATTAGTGTATAGCACTCCACTTGCTCTTGATTTATGGGAAAGGCTAAATAGGATCATCTGATTGACCTCTTCTGGCAATTCACTCTCCTATATACCACTAACACATCACCTCTCATTTGTCTCTTAATCAATTTAACCTTCCCTCATAAGGAAGATCTACCACACCTCTTATAACGTCCTCTGTCTTTCAGTGGATGCTCTGTGCATCTATTCTGCCCTTTTGAACAACACTCCAAGTATTCAAGGTGAGAGGATCCTTAATATTTTCATCACACCTCTTTTCAGCTCCTAAAAGAATCAAATAGCTTGTTTGTAGCTGACTGTTCCCCTGCACTGAAAAACTCAAATATCCTTAGTGCTCCCCATAGACAAGGGAATTTAGGGACTTAAAAGCTGTTTCTGGCCCATACAGAGAACATACCAGTGCTGCTGGTTTCTCCCATGTGACTATCTCACCTTGCAGCTACCCAAATCTGCATCAGCACCTTCAGCCTCACAATCCTATCAGTCAGCAGGAGGAAGGAAGGTGGGATAGGAAGGGACTATCCAGCAGACAGTCTGCTCCTGCGCTGTGACCCAAAGCACTGGGAGCAGGAGCAACTGAGGGAGCCTTTAGACTTCCCATAGGTTTAATAATAAAATGTTTGTATGTATAATAACAGCAACGACAATACACATGTCATATGCTCTGCATTTACCTCTAGCAAAGCAAAAGCATCTGCATGTGTGTGCATTGCGGACATGGTTCTGTAGGGTCAATGGTTAATGGCAATTTCCTGTCTGTTGGGATGGTAAAAGCCTGTCTTCTAAACCCAGAATCCAATCCAAATCAAATCCCCTTTGCCACTTGACAATAGCCAGAGTTCTGCATTGTCACAGATTTTCTCTTGTGTAAGTATGTGTTCCGCCTGAGGAAAAAACAAGTGCTGCAGAGATCAGATTAAAAGTATCTAGTATCCACCTGAACCACTTTCACCTTAGTTTTGAGCCCCCTGCAGCCTTTGTGATACTGGCTTACCCACCAGACACCAGTGTGAAGGACTGCTTTTGCCATTTGATATTGCAAAATCAAAACGAACACTATGTCACCTCAGGGAGGTGGACCTGGATTCTACCACAAGGTGGGCTAGGAACCCACACAGTGAATCAGCTCCCTCAAGACAGCTGCTCTCTCAGATTGCATCATCAGAGGCTGCTGATGAAGCACATCAGTGATATTGTACAGATGCTTGTTTTTCAGTTTTTGAGATCCACATTTATCTGTCAGCCAAATGCAGTTTCACAGACTCCGTACAGACCCAGGCCATGCAGTGCTGCATGATCACCCTGCTCCATAAGACACCTGAGTTCAGACAAAATGACACAATAATGTTGGTTATTCCAGGTTTGCTGAGTGTTGTTGGTTGGAAAACAAACCAAATTTCCGTTTGTGCTTATAATGTGCTTCACCTCAAATGTGAGAACTGAAAGATAAGGCAGCTACCTTAAACAAACATGCCCTAAGTTACAAAATACAAGCACCTTCTTGAGAACTCTAGCACTATTCTCTTTCACACCATGTCTCTTTGAAGTGTAGATAGCCAAAAACACTGGCAATGCTTTCCCTCTGATGCTGCAGTTTTTGAGAGTATTATGCATATTGCAGATGCGGTTTTCTTGCACTAGATTGAAAAAAGAAATAATCTTATTAAAAATGTAAAAGGATTTCAGGGTTCTGTGCATACTCAGAGAAAAGAGAGATGTCAACAATAAACATGCCATCCGAACAATACAGAAGGACCTCTGTCCCATGGGCATAATAGATGTTTTATTAATAACTTGCTTTTATATATTTTCCACATGTCCCAAAACAAAGCATCAAGGAAAAAATAAAAATAAAAATGAACAGGTTTAGAAATCAAAACATTTCCTTGATTGGACAATTCAGCATCCTCCCTGAAACACAAAAAGATGAACTGGGTTCACATTCTCCTGCCCCGGGTGCTCTTCTACCATCAGGATGCCCCTGGCACAGGGACAAAAACTTGATGGTTCTCAAGAGTCTGTCACAGAGTACATTAGCTCAAGCTAATACATTAAAAAGTTGGGCCTTTTAAGTGGTTTAGGCAGACTCAGCATCAGCATTGATGCAAAAGATGTGGGATTTACAAGTTACTCATTCTCTGTGATTGCTGGACAGGGTGTAAAAAAGAATGAGATGGAGGACAGAGGCCTCTTTTTCCTCTTGCTAGAAGAAACAGAGCAGTTACTGCCACAGCAAACTTTTTTTTTTTTAAGTCAGCCTTGCCCTGTCAAGTAGAAGTTTCAGTAATGGATAATGGAGAGAGACATATTACTGCTCCTCTAGATACCTTCCACCTGAGCACGTGTCCAGACCCTCAGGTTTGGCCTATATCAAGTGACCTGGTGCAGGGAAGGGTAATCCTCCAGAGTCAGTTTACCCTTATATTTCATTCTCTCTTCCATGATTCCAGATTTCCTCACACATAGCCTGTATTTCAGATAATCTGAACATCTTTGGAAATACGGTTTCTAGAGCATAGGTCCTCAGTAAACTGATTTCTCCAATAACACCCCAAATGGCTTTAAGGAAGCTTGGCAAACATGGGCAGAGGGGCAGATCAGGGACGTGGGATGTATCAAGTCAGAAAGAGGCTAAAATAAATTTCCTCTTTCATTTTCTACCAATATATATGAAATGTGTGTTATTATGGAACAACACTTAAGTTTTTTGGATAGCCTACCTGTACAAATAATGGTCTTTGCTACAGAAAATAGGTGCTCCTAGGGAAATCTGCCATCTTGTTAAATGAAAAGAAAGACAAAGGCTACAATTCAGAAGCAATGCCATTTCCCCCCAAGATCATCAGCTAGGAAAATATTACTTTGAAATAAGTAATGAAGAGATGTGACCCTTGAGAGCTGTGGCCTAAGTGTCTGCAGGCTAAGCCAGGACAGGGCTGCACGCTTCTCCTGGGGACCCTGCAATAGCTGACACAACAAGAAACTACTTAAAAACCTTTCCAGGATAGAGAAATTCCTATTTACTCATGTAAGGCTTTAATTGCTTCATATCCCAAATAGTTTTTACAAAGCCAGACCTTAGCTTTTTACCTTGTGAAGGCCAAAACTTTCTTTAATCCTTTTCTTATCTGTACAGTTGAGGATTCTCATAAAAGATTTTGACCATTTGACCCCAAACATGCCCAAGTGCAGAAGGAATCTATCGCTCGCATATCAGGTTGGGATGCCTTTTTCTGCCTTAAATCAAGTTGCCTTTGCAAGGCTACCAGGGTCACAAGTTATGCTTCTTGCCTTTCCCATGGCCGCTCTCCTGTGGAGGCAACCATGAGAACTTACTGGATAGAAAGAAAAAAAGCTATCTAATTAAGAAGCAAGCGTGCATCTGTCTCAGGCCACTTGCCAAGCATAATGTGGTGGGGGGGGCAAATCTTCTGCTATTAGAAACTGCTCCTTTTGGACTTGCTGACACCAGTAGCACAGGTGACAGACGCCTCACAGTCGGGTCTCTGGACTTCCTGTGCTCACCTAATGATGAGGATGTTGTGGGATTTGTCAGACATTCCTCTGACCGTTGACATGCCAGAGGTCCCCGAGGTTTAGACAGCACTGAACACATCTCTGATTTGCTTATTTAAACTTATACTACCATACCTAGTTGTCAAAACACAGGTAAATGTAGAAAATAACAGATGTGCCTGACAATTATCTTCAGGAACCCATGGCCAGGTTGTGTCAAAAAGAGCCCAGATGTGGCCTGTGTCACTAAGTGGTGGGAGGAAAGGGAGCGTGGGAGGACACTGTCAAGATGGATAGACAGCTTGGCAGAAAAAAGCTGGATGACTCGGGATAGTTGGCACATTCCAGATTTTCTGGTGCCCTCCAAAGAGGCTGTGCTTATGGAAAGAAGTCTCCAGAAAACATTAGACAGGAGTTTGATGAAAAAAATAGTCCTGCCCTTGAAGCTCATACCTTGGCCCTAGCACATCTCCTGTAAGGACAACAGGGGAATATGTTACTATAGCCAGAATTACATCTGTTCCTAAGTTTATTTTATTACTTTCACATAAGACCCTTCTAAAAGTATTAACAAGAGAAGAGGAGGAAGAGAGGGAGGTAGCCAGACCCCCTGTGTTACTACATTGGCCTCTTGCTGAGCTGTACATTGAAACAATGAGAGCACCCTCAGCACCACCCCACGACCAGGGATGGAGCTGGTGAGATCACTGTCCACGCTCTTTATGATGATAATGATTTTGGCTAAAACATCATTTTGTAACCTTGGTCTGTCTTCTAGAGGAAGAGCAATCACAGTGGTACTGCCTCCCTTTACCCGGTCATCATTTAGAAAGGACCTGGGATTGCTTTTACCATCCTTCTGGTTACAGACACAGCATGAAACCAAAAATCTGTCTCCCACCCTGTATAAAAATAACATTACTAAGTCTAAAAAACAGAGAATCCGATCATGACCAACTTCCTCTTCTATCTGCATGCCTGACTAAACTGCTATCAAATTAAAACTGGACTGAAAGACTACAGCTGCCAGCAGTAGTTGTTGTGTCCTGCAAAGTGCTGTACCCATTGCTAAACCAGCCCTATGGTGAGGAGGCAGGAGAAAGTGTCCCCTCTGGAGAGCTGACCACCATATCACGGCGCTAGGCGAGGGAGCTCACACCACAAGTTCCAGTTGCAGTAAAACGGGGACACTAAAATCCTTTTAACCCTTAAGTCCCACCACTTCATCAATCAAACCTACAACTGCATGAAGGGCTGTTTCACGTGACACATCTGTGAAAGGGGGCCAAGCTCAGGCAGGATCATCTTTGTTTAACATCCAGCACATTGATAACTGTGACTTAATTACCGTGCGTACTGTATCGGTGACAGTAAATATTAGTGCTGTGTGCTACAGAACAAATATCCCGTGATGAAAAATTCAAACGGTATCGAGCTTTTCATTAGTGCAGTAATGGCTTTCTCACACATTTAGCACATTTTTAACTCAACCTGCAAGTGGAAGGAAATGACATACTTTTTGTTGAATAAGACAGCACTGAGATTGTATGGAGGTGCAGTTTTATGGGCAAAGAAACGTATGTCACATTAATCTATTTTTATGCTTTGCAGTACGTGCTGATGAGTCATTTGAATGCCAAGTTTCATTAGTAAATTAGGAGAGATATAGGTGGTCCAATGATAAAATAAAATACATGCATTTCATTTAAGAATGCTAAAAATTCCAACGTTGTTGCAGAGTATCTTAGAACACTAATGAGGATCATAGGATATAAGAATTAAATCTTAGGATCCTGTTAATAAAGGAAATTTTGTGTCCATAAAGTGCACATTACTAATACAATCTGCCCTATACTGCATTGTTCTATCATTTCTCTACGGATCATATTAGTCAGTGTCCTGTTAACATCCATTTTATCATACTGTCATAATATTATATTGAAATGAGATCTGGCACTTTTGGGGTCCTGTGCAAGATGAAAAAATGGGTCTCCAGCAGTCTTCCTCTTAGATATAATTGAAAAAGAAGCAGGCATGAGGGCATGCTGTGACTCACGCTGCCAGAGAGTGATCCGGAATCATTCAGATGATGAGTACATAGAGAATGCCGTGCACAGAAAGATGGCAATTTGCTGTACTAATGTTTTGAAAATGAAAATTCCTAGCTGTTTTGCAGAGGAGCTTAGTAGGAAAGGCAGAAGAAAATAATAATAATAATAATAATAATAATAATAATAATAATAATATCTTTTATAGTTAAGCCAGATTATTTCTGTTGTTTTTGGAAAGGCTGCACTGCAAGAAATGTGTTTTCTTGAGAATGGTGTAAAACATAAATGAATATTGCTTTATTGACCAAAATAAGCATAAAATACAAGAAATGGAAGGAAGTCAACAAATGAAAAAAAAAGTATCTCCTTTTCCTTGAGGATTAGTTATACAGAGGGATCCAGAGGCCCCTCCCAGGCTGCTTGAATCAAATCACTGTGGCCACTTGGTCATAGGGATGGACACCTACATACACAAAGTACATCAAGCCCCTAAGACTGCATTTCTGCCATCAAACACAACTTCCAACAGCCAGGCTACCTGACAAACCCCAGCAGGAATGAAAACATTATTTCTCATTCTTCCCAAATAGATTATAACTAATGATATCAATGTCCAATTCCTTTGATGTTTCCACTGAGCTTTAATACTAACAAAGAAATCAAATGAGCACTACCAACCTTTAGTAACTATGCTGTCAATACTGGTGCACAGTCAGTATTAAAAAGTCTTATTTGGTTTTTCTTGTCCTTTGTTTTGACTGGGTTTGCTCTTGATATCATCATTTCATACTAAATGAAGCAAATTTAGTGCTAAATGATGGCCCTTTTGTCAGGGTTTTGTTGTTAAAGACTCTCAAGCTCAGGCAGCTGGCCTGTCCCCAAAAGAACAACACAACCACCTGATCGGAGTCCTCTTTCAGAAATTAAATCTATCTCCTGTAAAAATCCAACCTTGCCATTGGCTCCTGCTTCATCAGGGATGCAGTCAGAGATCTGTGGAGAAAGCAAGGCCACAGGGCTCAGTTCAGCCTCACAATGTCCAGGGGAATACTTCCTCATCAAATATATGAGAAAATTCATTTTAGTGAATATTCTTTTCTGAGATGATGCTGTATGGTAATGGAATCCTGCGTCTGCGTGTTGGAGCAGATGTGATCAAAATCAGTCTTGTTCAGCAGGCTTTAAAGGTCCTTTAAAATATAGTAAATCATTCCCATTTTTGCCCCCCAGTTTGCAGTTTAGGTTGATCTCAGTGACCTAACTAACCCTCACCATCCTCTACATTTGTTGGTGATACTTTTAAAACATCCTTCCTTGTTCTCCTTAATGTATCTGGTTTTACCATTGTTATTTAAATTTTTATCAGTCTCCATACACTGAAACAGCCAAAATGTGATCTTTCCAGCAGAAAGTAGGAAACTCCTTTACTTAGGAGGAACTGCAGGAACATGTGTGCTTTGCAGGGCTATGACTGACCCAGAAATAGATGGTTCCTGGGAAAACATTGTTAAGTGCCAAGATGGGCAATTTACTACACGTGCAAGTCCAGGTGAATGAGGAATCTTCAAGAAACTCCCATTGAGCTGAAATCAGGACCATTTTTATAGCTTTCAGTTTTGAGGTCACAGTCACCCGGACTGGAAACTCAAAAATGACTTCAAAAAGGCAAATGCTAACTAGATTTCACACTGGATTTCATTTTACTTGGCATTACAGAAAGAATGCAGGTATTAAATAGACTGTTTCCTGTATACAATAAGGTTAATTAGTAGCAAGGGATGGAAATCAGTGTAGACATAACTCTTTTAGACAGGTATCAAAAATAATCCCCTGATCCCCACAGACCCCAGCTGCACTGAAAGAAGAACAATATAAAAGATTCTTTAAAAGAAATTTTTCAAACATTCTCCAGGTGTCCCAGCTATATTTAAATAGGCCTGTGGCCCCATGTGTACTCCAACCCTTTCTGCTCTACAGTTCCCTTGCTCCAAGTTAAATGAGCAGAGTACTTGCACAGAATTTTGAGGTGCAACATAAAGGATTTCTGTACAAAGAGACTGGGATTGCAAACCGAGACAGACAGGAGAACAAAAAGAAGAATATATTCTGGACTGAATGGGACTTCCCTAAGCTCCTTATCAATAAGGTTAATAAGGGTCCATGCAATTTACCGATCAGTACGATGCAACAACTGGGCTAAGGCTATAAAGAAGCTACATAGATACTGGCTTTTAGTGCTTCTCATGGCCCACCACATTAAATTCCCTTTACCCTTCCCCTGTCACCCCACTCAAGAGAATAAACTCCAGCCTGTGTGATTGGCCTCACTAAAATCCCTGGTCTGCTATTACGCTTCTACCTGCCCTAGTTAAGCAGATTAATACTTATTTCCTAGAATTTGATCCTCCAGTCTCTTTGTAATTGAAGCAGTAATGCTCAGATATTTCTAAAAATGTATTTCTGAAAAATACATTTCCTTTTTTCTCCAGTTTAATTTTGTTATCCTCAATCATATGCGTGATAGAAAAAAATTCCAAACTTCTATCTCCTTTATAAAATACATGTCATATCAAAAAGGTGACAAGAGGGGGAAAAGTAATTAGTGAGTTCACAGAGTTCAGTAGAAAAGTTAAAATAGAGTAACACATTACTTTTTATGTTAAGATTTCACAAGACAAATCTTGCCTGTGTTTTAATTGCATGTGACCCTGGCAGTCCCACTCTGAAATGAAGTGCCGTAAAATTAAAGATGACAGACGCTCAAAACAAGTCTTGTGATCTTGATTAAACTACAAAGACCACACTTTCTCTCTGCTGCAACTCAGATATGATGGGCTGTTTTATTTGGGGAATTGCTTCATTAATGCTTTCTTTGACTAGACATGTTTATTATAAAAAAAAATACTGAATATGGTGATATCTTGCATAGCTAAATAAAGTCTAAGAGAGAAGTAAAAAAAATTAGGAATCTTCAAATAACCTCAAGACCTAAATGCTTCTTTTAAGGATCATGGGCTTCTGTAGAAGGAGGTACCAAGTGAGCCTGCAGCGTACAGTACCTATTTTGAAATGGGCAGGGTTGTGGGTTTTTTTCACAATTATGTCTGTTAGAAGCAAATTGAATGTTCTGACAGTATTATCTGGCAATTATTTCAAGTTAAATTTCCACAGGCCAGAACAAAATGTGGAGGGAAAAGAAAAAAAAAAAAAGAGAGAGAAAAAAAAATGTAGGGAGAAAACAAAAAATTGCAAACTACCTCTTCTTCCAACAAAATTCTTGCTAATTTTCAGAAGTGTAATGATGATAACTGACTGCAACTGGATATGTGCAGACTTCCAGATCCATAAGCCTACATAAATTACATATTTCCAAACCTGCCCTGTCATCTAGACTTTGTGACTAAAGAACCTTCAGGACTATACGCACCTCTTTAAAATTAGATTTAAATGGTAATACACATACCACACCTTAATGTTCCTTATTTCCAGACCTAGTTATAAGCCACTCTTGGCTTTCTGTACCAAGGTTCAGTTCAAAGAATCCAGACATCATTCATAAGACAAGAGATTCAGTGGACCAATGTTTCACCAGTGCAAGACACTAGTACCCTATGACTGCTGTCACGGTCCCCATCATGACAAGGAAGTTAGGACCTTGTTCCTTTCATAGGAACAGATAACAAACCTTATTAATAACAATTTGCACATCATTCTGAACTGTGGCCCTGTCACAGCAAACTTTGCATCACATGTGTGATTTTCATTTCAGAAATAACCTCATACACTTCAGAAGAATTTCCCACATGACTATAACATTCAATTTGGGAGCCAGAGGAGCTACAGCACTTGGTACCATAGAAAATATTGCTGTAGACATTCTAGGTCACACTATGTCTGTCTGCACCTTCTCAGCATTTTTCACTTTTGAATGATGCTGTCCAAGAATTAGTAAATCCTTTTGTTCTGAATATACCATATATTTTCTTCTGCCAGTTACATGTTTTAAGTAAATAACATATACGGGTTAACCTTTAGCCCCCTGCCCAGCTTATGTCTGGCAATACATTTAGGACAAAAGGGACTGAGGATGAAGAAAGAACTTTTTGCCCTAATGAAGCTTTCCAGGCAGAGGAAGGTCAAAAACCCCACAGCACAGTCTTCATTTCTCTAAACCACTATTGTTCAGCCACACCACAGTAATGGCTCCAAAGGCAACAAGTCAGAATCCTGCACAACTGCTTGGGATCCAAATGTCTCCCTCCAAGAAGTCTGGTGAATATACAGCCACAGATGACTTTCTACAGCATAGAAGCATACAGGGTACCTTACAAGGGTGTAGATCACAAATCTTACAAGGAGCAGCTGGAGGGAACTGAGGTTATTCAGCCTGGAGAAAAGGAGGCTCAGAAGGGACCTTCTTGTTCTCAACAACTCCCTGACAGGAGGTTGGAGCCAGATGGAGGTCAGTCTCTCTCTTTTCCCAAGGAACAAGCAATGGGAC
>JAAGNO010019107.1:55638-73757 GCA_033439905.1 Ceryle rudis
TCCCTTGCCTTTTTTAAAGAAACAAACCAAACAAACAAATTACCAAAACCAAACAAACAAACAAAACCCAAACAAAACCAAACCAAACAACTTTGCATTAGATTGCAGTTTCTCAATTGCTGAATGTTGTTCCAGCCTTGGCCCATCCTGCTCTATGGCAGTACTAAAGTTCAAAGGAATTTGGAGCAGTCACTTGCAAAAATGAAACAAAATGCATCTGCAATTTAACAAAGGGTCAGATAACACAAACCTGCAGCCTGAGCCTACCCATTTCAAAGAGGGACCCACGCACGCTGGAAAGTCTTCTTCATAACTGTAAAAATGGTTGCCAATACAGAGTAGACAGAACAAACCTCACAGCATTATACACTGATACATGGGAGTGTGTTCTACAGCAGATACCTTTCCATTTGTCAGCTGTGTCCTGACCTGGGCATCCCCAAACTTCTGGAACTATGTTCTCTAGCTCTCTTTCTCTCTCACACACACGCACCCAATCTGGAAAACAAAATTGTTTACTGACTGCAGCCACAGGATTAAAATTAGTCCACTACCCAATGTAGTGGGAGAGAATATGTAGCTGACTTTTATTATTTAAAGTAAAAGCAACATGATTAATTTACCCTGATGAGATTCAATGGCATGAATAAAACTGGCATTTGAAACAGAGAAAGAGCAAAAGGGAAAGAGAGGGAGAAAAGCAAGTTTATCACATAAAGATTCTTAAATATGTCCTTGTGGCCATAATAATGCTAATAATATCCAAAGCCTCTGCTCTTTCTAAGCCTGTGAAGTACACCATAGCCTGTTGACTGGGAGCACAGGGTGCTCAGTACATACAGAGTCTGTGGGTCTCAGATGACGATGAGAGCCCTGAAGTACTGGGGGAATAATTAAGTTTCCCTATTAGCAGTACAAGTCCTACTAAAAATTTCAGAACCCTCTGCTGGCAACCAAACGTGCTCACAATAGATGAATTAAAGGTTACATAAAACCTAACTGCAAGCTTTCAACAAATTACCGCCATAAAAAGGACAACAAGAAGGATATAAAACTGGAATAAATGAAGAAATGGGTACTCGTTCAGCCTACTGTTGGATTAAGGGTCACCACAGAACCATGAACATTCTAAGGCCATGGGAAAGAAAAAGAACAGGGTCCTTCCAGTAATCCAAGTAAGCTCCAGAAACCAAATCAATACATTGCAATAACAACTAGGTTGAATGAATTGTTAATGTAAATAAAATTTACACGTTCCTATTCTGATGTTAACAGCTAAAGCAAACGTTTGACATAACTTAAATAAATGATATTGACAATGTTAATACAATCTACCACCAGTCCTAATACATTAAAAAATAAATAAATAATTCTTTTAAAAGTAAAAGCATTGTAATTTGAGGGTCTCAGATCTCTACATCTTAATATTGGTGTCATCCAATAAAACACATCCCTTGTCCATAATATCTATTTTAAAAATTAGTTCCCCCTTTCCTAAGAATTTAAACCAAAAGCAATTGACATTGTTTATGTAAGTCTTGGCAGTACTCTAGTTCTGCTTGTTACATACTAAGCAGCTAGAGAGTACAGGGAGTACAAGGTAAAAAGGAAGGGTGGGGGGGAAAGAAACTATTTGCCAACATATTCTTTTCAAAGTATTCACTTCAAGGAAGGGTAAAAGTAATGCAAGCTATGTTATTCAGGCATCAGATATAAATACATGGATTGCAAAATACCCACTTTTATATCTGAAATCTAAGTAAAACAATTTATTCTGCTACAACCCTCTTATTACCCTTTAAATTTAGTAAAAGTATTCCCTGCCAAAGATATATGGAAACATGATGAACAAATGTATCCTTCATGTACTCTAGAAAGGAATTCAGGCCCTATCTTCCAGTCATTCATTTACATATAGAGAGATTTACTAAAAAATAATAATATTTTCTGTTTCTATCAGTGTAAAACCTAAACAAATCAAATGAAGTGAATTAGATTTAGCTCATGATAGAAATGATGCAGAAGTGCAATTCAACATTGTCCAGTGTGCAAACAGATAGAATTTGGCACTTCTCTCTTCTGGACCCACTTGCTTCTGAAACCCAAAAGCAGCTGAGAAGGGTTGGTGCATTTAGAGTCCTCCAAGAAGGAGTATCTTTGTAATAGGGTTGGGTTTTTTTTTTTAATTTATCCAAAGTGTTTTCACAGAGACAGCTACAGCAAGAAGGTTGAGCATCTTTCTTGGAGTGCCTCACAGGTAATCCACATATTTCAAGCTGAAGACCATAGTGTACATTGATAGCATGTTGTACTAAGGTCTAAGCTAGTTAAAAGAATTATCAATTATATACAAATATTTTTTTATGTTTCCAAATCGCTAAATTCAAAGGGGAGAAAAGGATACAACCTACTTTTACTATGATGTGCCATAGATGAACAGATCACAGGCTGGAACATCTGAATCAAGAAAGGTCTGTTAAGCTGTAAGGTACTAATATTCCTAAACTCATGATAGCTCATTAAAAACTCTGATCCCACAGTTTTGAATCAGATCTATTCATAAGTGAAAGTACTTGTAACATCTGCAGTAAAACTTGAACCGCTTGGCATTTGTTTTCACAAAAGCTTGTAGCAAAGGATTTACGTTTTTAACTTTAAAAGGATTCATTTACTCCTTGAAAATAGTTCAGATTTAGAAAAAAGATCTATCTGATTTTATATGCTTTGGAGGTGGGACTAGCAATTTCACTGAAGCTGCAAATAAAGCTGAACTCTGAGAGTTACAAAGCTAAAAAAACCACAAAGAAAAATGTGTAAAATTCTGTGAAACAAATTATATGAATTTTGCACAGCCATATTCAGGGCATAACTGTAAATGAAAAGACCAAACTAATTAGATTATAAACAGTTGATCTGCCTTATATTGTTTTATCATATGTAGTAGGTATAATATCTCCATGTGATGACTTGAAGCAAGTCATCAAACCACTGTGTTCAAGAAAGCTGATCAGATTAGAAAGGCCTTGTAAGTTATGCTTGACAAAAATGAGATGGATGATAACTTCCTGCTCATGGTTACACTTCAGGTTTTAGGAGGCACTGAGTCCTAACAAGACTGAATTAAACTTAGGGTTGATTAGTGCAAAGCAGATAGCAAAGTGTCAAATGACTGAATGTTATTTTGAATGGGTTTCCCAGTGTCTTTGTAGGAAATCCATTAAAAACAACTGGAACCATTTCTGTGGCTAGGTTCCAGTGATAGGATCAATGAACAATATTCAGGATGCTGGCTGAAAGCCAGATGTAAGGCATCACTGTAGCCCTTAAGTATAGAAAGCTTAATTTTAAGCATATGAACAGTCCCGTTGAATTTACCAATCCTCATGTGTTTAAAGAGGAATTTGTGCCTATGTACTTCTGCAGAGTAGGGCCAAGGAAGATAAAGTTACTGGCAACTTTCTCAGTCATACTCCAAACCATTTATACCCCAATTAAAGACCAGAACTGCACAGTGGAAAGCTAAAAACCCATGTCCCTAAGTGAGAAGCGTAGTCCAGCAGCAAGGTTGCCTCCTGGAAACCCTCTCAGAAGGACCTCTCAAAATTTCACTCAAAGTATATGGCAGCTCAGAGTCCGCACAGGGAACAAACCTTGCAAAGAGTAGCCAACACAGAGTTTACACAGGATTTGCACAATTTGAGCAAGAGAAATTAGAGTGCAATGATCTTTTCCAACCTAAATGATTCTATGAGTCTACCTTCAGGAAGTGAAGGTCTTTCCTACTTTTAGGTGACATAGGAGATCATTTGGTTTTTTCTTTTTCATTTTTACCAAATGCAGACAAAAATATCAGCAACCAGAGCATAACTTTACTCATCAAAATTAGCAAAACACGTGAGGTTTCATTGCACAGAAAAATAACATAAGATGTTCTGAGAACATGCAGCAATGTGGGTGGCCACTATGAAGAAAAGCTTTGGGGTATTTATACAGCAAATAAATATTCACAGACACTGCTATTCCCACTCACTAAAGTTTTGAAAGACATTATTCTCCTAAAAGACAGATAAAAGAGAAGAGGTGGGGGAGGAAGGGAAACTATTATGGAATGAGGAATAAGGGCCAGAGCCACAACCACAAGATTGATGTGAGTACTACAGTAAGCAAAGACCAATTCACTGCTTAAGGGTGTCAAAATGTGGTCCTGGGAGAGAAGAGGAGGCTGAGAAATGAGAAAAGAAAAGGCAAGAGAAGGAATGTATAAAGAACAGCAAATATTAGGGGAATGAAGAAAAATAGAAGGAACCAAATGTCACTTGAAGGGGGTACGAGTGCAATTGCTCCTTCTCCTCGGCTAATCCACAAATTAATGAAACCAGAACAAATGAAAAAATAAACCATTATTCTGCACATTCAAAGGTGAATCTTACAATGGCCATCCAGAAGAAAGGCAGATAAGGGCAAGAGAAACAACAGCACCATAGCATGCAGCACAGCAACAGTACAGAATTCTACTTTTCCAGCCACCCTGTTTTTACTAGAAAATCTTACAGAGCGCAAGATCCAAATAAGGGCCTTCATAAACTGCACTCTCAAATTATTTCAGTGAGGCAACACAGGTACATAGAGCCACTCAGGTGATGAAGTATCTGCGTAAGTATTTAGGTTCTTTTGTTCTACAAACCATTCAAACACTCAAGTATGTAAAAAACAAATCACTGAAACAAAAATCTATAAATTAAAAGGTTGAATACTTGTTCCTAACTAAACTTTAGTGTCACAATTTTTATTCACTGACATAATATAAGCATTTTAATCTTTTCTAAGCTTTTCTAAAACAAGCAAATTGTTAAAAAATCAGTTTTTCTCCATGCTTTCCCGTTATCCTATGGGTTTTGAGAGAACTGTATCTGTCTGAAACAGCTTTGTAGGCTGTTGCAAAACTGCAGAGAGAGAACTCAGTTGACTTTTATACTACGAGATCCCTGTGTAATTTTAGAGTAACAGAACCTTGTTAATATCAATACAATCCTATAGTTTTCATTCTGCTAAATTCAATATGACTTCTTCACCAGCAATGTTCCCTTTACAGCTTAGAAACACAGCTGAGGAGCCTTTTGCGAGGTTGTGAACCAGTATGAGACTTAGGGTTGGGGGGGGGTGTTTGGGGTTGGTTTCTTTCCTCCTCAAACTTGAGCTGTTATGAGACCATAAAATATTTTATCATGACCTGAGGGGGACAGAGTTTCTCTTTATAATTTACTTCCAATCAGAAAATCTTGAGCCAGACAGTTCATTCCAAGTTTGTGATTTAAACCAGAGAAAAGGGTAAATATTTAGCCTATCCCTAATTACCCTTTATATTTCTGAATATGCAAATTTCAATGTACTTGGAATTTAGTTATTTGGCAAGTATAAATTATCCTTGCCCTTAAGACTCCTAGCTTCCACAGACAATGAATCAACAGTTGGGTGTTAAAAGGCTGCAGCTTTACTATTAACAATCAATACGAGTTTTCAACAGGAATACACTTAGCCAGCATTAATGCAATTACATTAAATAATATTAATACCAAAGGCATGTCCATTGCTGGCCTGCTCCAAAGTCATAACGTTCCTCAACAGCTACCTCTGTTCTTTAAACCACCCAGAAACAAAAGGAAAAAGTGTATAGTCTGCTAAATTGCTGCTTTGACAGAGGGTTAATTTTACATCAGTTATGCATTGTATAGATTGTCGTCTAGAAACACAAATCCGATTTTTATATCAGCAGATGTAAGGAAGAAATTGTCCATATATCACATTAAAGGCTCTGTATAGAGAATCTCTATGGTGACACACAGATAAAAACCTGTCACCTGCAAGCACCTGTATCTGGATGTGGGAGATTCATCCCTCTTTAAACCCCAACCTGCCCATCCAGGCATTCTTTATCACAATTCATGCTGTAAACATCCTGGGTGCTGGTTGCCCACTGAGCCTGTTTCACAGCAATGTTGTGGTGACCTTTAGTTTGCTCTCAAATAGCAGAGAGACAGGTGCAAGACGTAGGTCAGAGCTGTGTTTAAATACAATCAAAAGTATCTGTTATAAAAGTGACTTGATGCCAATTCCCAAATAAAATTTTAAGAAACTGGGGCCATATTTTTCAGTGAGTTTAAGTGCCAGAAAGGCACCAATTTTGATTTTCATCTCTCTTATTGCCAGGAAACAAATAAGATAAATCCCAATAGTCTGTTCTGGGCAGGGGCTAACAAGCTTTGCCTGGTATTATGAACTATCCACAAAAAAAAAACCCAAACGAACAAACAAACCAACCAACCCACAAAACATAAATTACTTTAAAACACCTGTAAGGTGAGAATCACACTTACATCAGTCCAGAATACTGGACATTGATTTACCCTTTTGAAAATGCCTTGTCTACATGCCTACATACAATATGAAGTAGCCTAAATACTTAAGATTTGGCCCTTAGTACTTCCAGATGTTGAATACATAAGCTGGTATCCAAAAGTCCATTATAAATACACAGTTTTACAGATACACTGACTTCAATTTCCAATTACATTCTTAACTATAATGAATTAATTCCTGGTGACATGAATTATGACATATGTATGTTATCAGGAAATGAGGAAGGCATGCAGAATGGCAGCTCGTGCTCCAAAATTCCCACCAGTTGTCTCCAGTTATATTTTGTAATTGCATAGTCTTTCTCCTTATTAGAGAAATGCTCCTCCACTGTTAAAGGAAAATAAATTGAACACCTCATAGAGGAGTTCCTAAAATTTGAACAGGCATTTGAGTGTGCCAAGAGCAGCAGCTGTTTTTGCCAGAAAGAAGATCTGGCAGGCATTTAGTCTCAAGGTCACTGCTTATGGGGCTTACCCAAGAGATATGATGGAAAGCAAGGAATGTTGGCATGGCAATAGGACAGGTTGTCCTTGATGAACTGGAAGAAGAAGGCTGTTTTGGCCACAGGCACTCAACAGCAGTTTCATTTTAGGGAGGACTGCACAATTTCTTTAGCTTTTGAGTTGAAATTCTTCAAGTTTTAGGTTTGAAGGGACCCAAAAATGTCATGTTCACCAGTGCAGGAAGAAATCACAGAACCAAAAAATCAGACACGAAGGCATCATGCAACATAACTAGATATGGCCATCCACACACAGTGGGGATTTAAATGCTTCCTGAACTAAATGACCTAAAACTGTGTGGGCCCCTGTGAATTCTGCAATTCTGTAACCCTGGAATTTGCTGCAGAAGTTTGCAGGAGGATTAGAAATTAGAAACTTCACTTCTCTTAAAACCATTAAACTGCAGACCCTGCTAGTGGTATATCTAGATACAGAACAGGGCTGTTTTCGTAATCTTGCAAAAAAAGGGTGGCCTGCGAGGTTGTAGGGTGAAATGGCATATTTATTTTTCCTGATATTAAATCTGAAATCAAGTAACAATAACGTGGATATCAACATTCCCAACTATTTGTTTCCTGATGGTATGATTGAAATGCTTGGCTGAATGTTGACTTTTCCAACCACACATTGCTAAAGCCTTAACTAAGGCAACGATACATCCCAGTTGCCTCTTCAAATTCCCAGTGGATTTCAGAAAGAGCAGAGAGCTATCCTGCTTGTTTGTGGAGCTACTTCTGATCATATCTCGGCTCTCAGCTCTTGAGTTGTGACTCAACGGGTCCGCATGAGCCCTCTGCTCCATTTCTGGGTACAACAATGCAGTGCAAGACCACATACATGACATTAGGGAGAAAACTTCAAGCCAAGACCCAACCAACATACCTCTCAATTCCTAGCATAAACAATGTGACCATCAACACCCTCAGCTTCCCCCAGTGAATGACAACAATGCAGGAAATACATTTCTAATTCATGAACACGGGATAAGCTGGAAACTGAAAATAAGAGAACACTAAAAAATAACTTCTACACTTAATGAAGTTAACAAGGCATGCATAATGATTTTCTTACTCATTTCTGCAGTTATGTCAATTAAAAAACCCCTCCAGTTCTGGAATTACCTGAGCCACCTACTGCCCAGCTTCCAGTTTGGTTTCCTGGGTGACAAAGGAGCTTAAAAAGGTTTATTGATGAATTTAGCTATCAGTGTTATTCACTGGTCTTTGCTAACTATGATGTCATTTGTTCTGAATGTTTTAAGAGTGGACAAAGCATCTGAAGACAAGGGCAAAAGAATAAAGGAGATTTGTGAAAAGGAGTGATAGGAAACTCAAAGCCCTCTGAAGTCAGCAGCAAGTCCCGTAATATTCACCTACCTTTTATTTATTGGGAGATTAAAAGCAAAAAAGCATTATGTAATTGTGAAACATTACTGTTATTCTGATACTCAGACAAATGCAAAGCCATAAAACACTATTATATGAAGTAGCTATCATGAGAGAATTGCTTAATGTTCTGGTTATAAAATGCTTCCAGAGGTAGGTGTTTCTCATCTGAAAACTTACCAAAAATAATCTTATCTTTTTGTCAGAATTCCTATCCCACCTTTTTCTGTTCTGTTCCTTGTTCTACTTAGTGATGTATTTCTTCCTCTCTATCTCTCAAAAGGTATTACATGTAAAGGTCAATTCTCTTAACACAGCTTCTGCCCACTCTTCAGCTAACGTATTATAGCACATTATCAAGTTTCCAAACAATTGTTCGCTTTTCATTAGGATGTGCTAGGTTTCTCTCTTTCTGCAGTGTTAGTAAAAATGGTGTTGAGTTGTTGACTAGTAATATGAACAAGCAACTTCTGCCCTTACAAGTGGAAGGATGGAATTGATTCATCTTATTAAAAACAGACCTCATGTAAGCTGGAATTTGTGCTACAAAGGTTAATGTTATGAAGGCACAGATAGCAAGTTCTCTGCTATACACTAGCATTTCAATTTTCATGAGTCATTTTCAGCTTCTGATATATCATCTCAGGCCATGTTATTTCACAGTGATGTGATAGAAACTTCATGTGTTAAGTCAGGAAGACTAACTCATACCTGAAATACCCTTTTTCCCCCCCTTGTATCTGTTATCTGCATTTTACTATTTTTCTTTCTCAAAAGAAAAAAAAAAAAAAAAAAAAAAAGGGTAGAAACCTTACTCCCATTTCAGTAGAATGAATGGAGGCAGCAAGTCTGAAAGAAAGCAAAGCTCCAGGTTGGCAAAGAAAGTAACGATCAGGAGCTGAGATAAAGAAAGCTCAAGAAAATGAACTCCAGACATAACAGTTGAAAAAGGTTAGGTAATACTGATGACTACTAAACTAGTTTATGTAATACATATCTCACATCCAAACCAAACAGCTCTTTGAATGTTATTGAGGCTATTATTACTTTGAAATAAACATTAGAGAGCTCCAAAGCCAGGCTACATAATACCCAATTCACATTTACATCGGAATCAGGGGGCAGGTTTTCACAAGCTAATCCACCCCGTTTAACACAACAACGTACAACAATGCACAATGGGCTTCACGTTTTTACATGGCTAAAAGCACCAGTGTGCTATTCAATTGACAAGACAGAAAATGTCACCATGACTCAGCCCAGACTAGAAAAAGGAGTTACTGCCCTGTGATGCTTTCTCTCTCCCACTACCTTTTCTCCACGTTCTCAAAAACACCCACCCAAAGCCCCTTAAAAAATTCTGAAACGGGACCAGGACCGACCTGTTGGGCCACTAAATCCAAGCTCGCACCATCCCCAGCATCCTCTAATCCCAGTCAGAAATTTATCAAGCTCCACTTTGATGAATACCCTTTAGAACACAAATTTCATTCCACTTTGAGTACTTTCTGTCTCAAGCACTTCCATGCTCTCTCGTATCTAAGAGCATCTTCCTGCAAGCAGCTGCAAACCCACTTCTCTGCTCAGCTCCAAAACCCCTCCTGTGATGCCTGCAAAAAACCTTGACAATGTCTTGGCTACTTGTGTACTGAGATTGCTGTCTATCATGTTTATAAATATTGTCTCATTTCTTCTCATACTATCTTGTCAGCCTGTACCATCTGTTGCCTCCTGTGACATGTGCAGACTGAGCTCTTCACAGCAGCAACAGACTTTTTCTTCTGTGCTTGTACAGCACCTAGCACCAACAGTGCTTACCCACTACAGGGTCCCCCAGGACCAAAAGGATACAGAAAATTAACAAAGTTAGTGAAAAAACCCCACACTACCTGCTCACCTTCCTCCTCAATTTGTAGGAAGAGCCCATGGGCAAACCACAGAATGATCTATGTGGAAAGCACAGCAACAGACAGAGGGAAGTTATCATCCCCCTGTGCTCAGGATGGTGAGGCCACTTTGGTATCTGCTACCCAGGTTGGGGCCCCAGGGCAAGAGGGTCATAAAGAAATGGGAGAATGTCCAGAAGATGGGACTAAGGTTATCATATGCCTGGAGAACATTATCAACAAGACAATCTCGGGGGAACCAGGGCCCATTTCATATATTGAAGAGGACACTGGGAGAAAATCCAATAGAAGCTCAAATTACTGCTTCCAAAGACGACGGAGCAAAGTCTTCTCTGTAGAGGTAGTAAACAGAACAAGGAGCACTGGTCACAAATTGTAATTTGGGAGTTTCATACTGGACATCAGGAAAAGCTTTGGCATGAGCAGAGTGATGCAGTGATAGAAAAGGAACCCTAAGAGACTGTGAAGTCTCCTTCCCAGAGTATTTCCAAAGCTCAGCTAAGGACTCCCAACCAGCATTTCTGTTTCTACCACCTCCCAAGTAATAGAAGTTAAATGCATATTTCATCCTGATAAAATATTAAATGCTTTAAATGCAACAACAGTCTTCAAACATGTGCAGCTTTCCATGAAAAATGCCAGACACCCTTTAAAATCTGAGAAATAAACTGTCCTCCTAATTGCTCTCAGTACATATTTGCAGTCTCTGCCCAAATTATACATATCTAGATGTTTGAATTAAAATATAAAATAGTCATATAATATACTAAAGCCACCTCAAGAAAATAGATAAGTTTTAAAGAAAAAATATGCACATCGTAAGACAATTTATTGGTTCTAATCTGAACCAACCCAGGCTTTACCAAATAGACTGCAGAGAAGGATGCACATCTGATGTGAAGTGGGCTGACCAAACGTAGGTAAGAATCTGTAGACTTCTTTTCACAGCTTACTTCCTCCCTTTCATCATTGCTCTGGGAAAAATCTCAGCCCTTTCCCTTGCAGCCCTAGTGCTGGGTTCATCTGCCCTGCCAGACTTGGCTCCTGTGGCTGGTCCCTTCCAGTGCTCCGAGAGCAAAATGCTAAATAAGAGATGGAGAACCTCTCCTTCCATCACAGAAATGGTTATTCACAAGACTTTCCTCTCTCTGAAGTTATCCACATAAACTTCTAGCTCTTACAAGCTTACTACTATGTGGTTTATGGAAATAACAGCAGTTTGGTGAATCCACTGCTTACAGGTACTTGTATTGAGCTGAGCAGAAAGAAGAAATCCTGAACATTGAAAACCATTACTTAGGCTGGAGACACAACAGAGGGCTTTTTATCTCATTGCTTATATGCGGCTGATAGGTATGACTTGGAAATTGCAGTAGGAAAAGGAGTATTACAGCTGTTCTCACATGGGGTGAAATGTCTGGCTCCACTGAGTCCATGAAAGCCCCTCAAGGCCCATATTTTAGGTGAGATTCTCAGAAGCAGATGACCTTAGGTGCTGAAATGAATTCTTCTTCTATGCCTTCACACTATTCACCTCCTAAGTACATTTCAAGGCCTTACCTGTTTCTTTCACTTTTTACAGGAGATCTAGTACATTTCTAGTATACTTGACAAGTTGCCTTTTCCTCTATGTTACTTGCTGATAAATAATTGCCTTGCAATTGATTATAACTGATGGTTTTGATCTCATTCCATGTGAACTTGCTGGGCAATGGTAGGGATATATGGAAATAAATATATAAAACAAACATACTATTGGAATTAAAGGCTACATGAACACTACTGATGTGACTAAATGCACACAGATCTCTAAGTGTTAGAAAGAGTGAGCTTTTACTCATACCGTAGGTCAAGGATATCCATTAGTAGCACCAGGAGCCCCGGCAGCCAAGCAGGTTGCCCACCATGAGCGCACACACAAAGGTGCCATGGTCATCTCCCCACTGATATGGTGGAGGAAAAAGTGGAGGAAAAGCAGAAGACTGAACCACACAAGGTCTTTTTCTCACACGTTGAACGAGTTTTGATGCTAAACAAAACCCAGGGTGTCTTGAACACAGATGTGCCACTCTGGACCTGGAGCAGAGCTTGCTAGTTTATCAATCCCAAGTTATGTGGTAAAGTTCTGAAAATCCCTTTTTTCCTCTTTTTTTTTTTTTTTTTTTTTTGTTAATAATGAGTGTTTAAAAGCTTAGCAAATAGAGTCCTAAAAATGTAATTGTAGCTTGGTAGCACTATTAAATATGTATACTATGGTCTTTTTGACAATTGTATTAATCCCTTTATAAAGTCTTCAGAAGTTCCATCACAGAAGCATGGATGCTGTTTTGATCTATTTATTACTCTTAAGTGTTCAGAGAACTGTCCCTATTTTCTAATTAACACTTTTAAAGATAAAAAGCTATGTATTAAATCAATCTGAATGATGGTTGTTTGTGAATCCCACAAGATAAGGCAATTTGCATGTTCACTTTGTACTTACAAACTAAATCTGCACATCTCCAAAGCAGCTCCTTATAATGTAAACCTTTTGTGAGTATTTGTAACTTAAAAGAAAGTTTGGCCTAGTACAGAGGCAGTGCCAATTATCTAAAGGACTTCTTTACTGAACATGATTAAGATACAAAATTATTAGGTTGTTATTTTACATTGTTTGCAGAGAAATTTGAGGAAACTACTTTAGGAACGTTAAGTGTTCTCCTGTTTTGCTTTATTTCCTTCTTTTTTTTTTTTTTTTTGTACATGTAGTAACATGAGTGCATTTCATGAGCAAGCAGCCAGTCCAAACAGCAGCCAGTTTCCACATCACACTCGGGTTCAGCTTCCCTTGACATGAATTAAATCACTGCTGAAATCCACTGTTAACCATCCTGACTGAGTGATAAGCTGCAGCTTTAACTGCAAGACTTTAAAAACTGGATTTAAATGCAAATTTTAAATTAGAATAGTGAATTATTGCTGGAAATCCAGTTCTGATTGTTTAGCACTGTAAACATATTTACAGAAGTAGATACTGCACATTAGTGAAACCCATCTTAGAAATTACTCTACCCTTGCTAAGAAAACAACAAAAGTCATATCTCCAAACCTCTCTTGTGAAGATGCATATTATTATTTCCAGATGATGAAAACATAGCAAGTATACATATGAGACACATTTTTTGATATTTGTTCTTGAACATCTCATCAGAAATTATTTCTTCCAGGTTTTGCTATCTGCCTTCAATCACTGCCTTGGATTCTCTAACCCCTGGTCCAAACAGAGAAAAGAAGCAGGACAAACATTTCTTCATATCTTTCAGCCCCAGAAGACCTTATAGCTCAGACACAGGGTCCCTTCTCATCCTCATTTTTAGATTTCCATGTCTTCTTCAAGTAGCAATCCAATAAACTGATATGTCATAAAATGCCTTTTATACATTTGGTACATCTCCTTCATACTGGAGTTCCCCATTATCATTTTGTACTACTATAATCAGAAAGGTTCTTTTTTTCATAAAATAAATATATCCCCCCCCCACCCCCCAATCTTCTTGATCTTCAGATCAGTGAATTTCTTCTGAATTCCAATTATTTTCCCTGGCTCTGACCACAGTGTCTATCTCTATATCACACAGTCTCTCTGCATTTATCTTATAGATATATTCAACACACCCTCTTCACTATGCTATATCAAAGCCTTCTACATTCAGTGGTAGACCACAGTGGGAATATTTTTGTTCTGGTCCTACAACTACACGACCAAATTTTTGTGCTCCAGGGTTAGTCTGGATCAGAAGGCCCCAAGAATGCACATCTGACACTCCTGATCTAACTCTGGAAACATGAGATTTGCAGACAGCAAATCTCTTTCTGGGAGCAGAAAAGAATGTCAGACCTGCTGGGACACTAAAATGACTTTCAACTATTTTTCACTTATGTAGCATTTAATCCAAGGACCTCAAAGTATATTAATTTGCAAACCTCTGTACACACCTGTGACACAGCGTATAAATTATTTTACCTCATAGAGAAAGGAAAATAAGGGCATCTACCTCCCCAAGTTCATTCAAGAATATAACTCTACAGGGGTTATCTAGAAAGGATCCAGGGAAATGACTCAGGAGTCCCCCAGTCCCGATGATGATGGAAACCTCCCTGAGACTTGGGCAGGAAAGGCAGAGAGTTTAGCCCATTGGAACATGTGTATCATGGGAACTTTCAAATGGGCTAAATGAAGAGATGGACTACTATCTGGAAGAAACAGCAATAAGATATAGTACAAAGACTAGTAACAATTCACAAAAAGCATGGAAATACAAACAAGACAACTCTTAAAGTTTGTGAGGTTTTGCCCGACATCACAGATTTTCAAGTGATGATATACCTAAGGCTTGTTTTTGAGAATGACACATCAGAGAAGACACAAAAGCCCAATTCTCATTGAAAGCTGATGAGATTAATCTAGGTTATCTTTAAACTGGGTGGCTTGAGAGCATGTCCAAGACTTCGGTCTCCTCTACACACCCTAACTCTAACCATGGGACAAGAACCAGACATGAATTTATGTTCTTCCTTCTCCAGAGTCTGTCTTCCATGGAAGGGAAACTTAACTATGCAGGTGAGACAGGTGATAGCCATCTTCAGCTAACCTCTTTGTGTGATAATTGAAAGACAAGGACTTTGGGCCACTCTGCCTAGGTGCTGCAGAGATCACATAAAAGGGCCCACAACGTCCATTCTTCTCCTAAAGTGAGAAGTGAGCGGTGTCTTTTTTTACCTTATCTCCCCAGTCTACAACTTTAAACAATCACAGTCACCTTCCACTCTTGTTATACCTGTTCTTCCCTGCCTGTTATTTCTTTGATTGCAAGTCACCACAGCAGTTCAAACCATTCAGCAATTTTTCTGCATCAACAAAGACACCTTTCTCCAGTGCTGGGTCACAGTCATGGTGAAAACCTACCTCCCAAGTCTCAGGCTTCCTTCTGGGCAACGTGCTACACACAGAGCAAACTATATATTTTTACAAAGCAGATTAAAATAGAAATTAGGACAATAGCTGCATTTATATTGGGTAGAGATTCATGTAACTTTTCACTAAAATCCTTTCTACTCAAGTGATGCTTCAAATATTCTTATACCATAATGGTAGTTTGGTAGATCAGGTAAAAGGATAGCCTTGTCTCACATCATCATTTATTAATTTTATACACATCAACAGAACAAACTTAGGTAGGCTGGTAGAATTCAGCCCAGCCAAGCTAAGCAGATGAAGTGGGCACAAGCCACGCCAAGAATGGGCCAAGATGATCCCTTGGCACAGGGCGGGGGCAGCTCTGCAGGACAGTCTATCAGAGCCATGTGGGGTGTCTGTTAAAGGTGCCTGACTTATAAGACATAAATTTGACACTCATTCAAGAAAGCAATGAGTCATGAAAACAAACTGCTCTCAGTGCCTTACTCGGGCAGTGAAAGGAAGTCAAAAAAGAAAGGTGTCTCACTTCCCACACTGGGGTCTGACAAGCTTCAGTGAGAGCAGCCTGAAGCTCTTCCATGATAAAGATCTGCCATGGTGAGGAAGAGTGAGCACCACCAACAACACAAGCATCAGCTAGATTTTCTGACAGAGTTTTTGGGGGTTTTGGGTTTTTTATTTTTTAGGGTTTTTAATTGTTGCTTTTTTTTTTAAAGGAGAAACTAAAACGGCCGTCCCAATCTACACACTGTAGGAGACAAAGCACATTGATGGTTCAGTTACTAAACACACTGTGAATTTTCACAGTGGATCAGCAGAAAGTTATGAAGCACAGGTGTTCCTGTAATTGTGATACATTGGGAAAATTCATACTGTTAAATGAGCTTCAGCCTCACACTTCCACCTGTGTGATGTGGAAATGTACTGTGGGTACACAGGGCTATAATAGACGATATGTGGGAATGATTACTGGCTGGTTCAGGACCTGCTAGGGTTTATTTCTCTTAATTTGTCTGAGTGTATTATTTCTGCATTTATATTTACTGCCATCATAAAGTGGGAAATGTGTGTTATACGTGCTGGGTGAAAATAATGATAACACACAAAACCACAAAGTTAATACACTGAATGGAAGAGAAATCCTGAAAGCCTGTATGCCAGAGGAAATCTAGAGAGTCTTTAGGAAACGGAAAGTATTTCAACAAGAGAATGAAAGCAGGTTTTTTTCTCTTCATGTTTCAATTCTACTTAATAGTTTCTTGGGTTTATGTTTTTTTTTGGGGGGGGGTTGGGGGGAAGAGATGATTCGAGAATGGGAAACATGCAAAATGCTAAAATACAGAAGGATGAGATCTGGAAGCAGGTGGAAGAAAAGATCCACTTGGATTACCTGAAACTGAACATAAGAAACAAATGGAAAACATTGGCAGATAGCTAGATTTATATTCCTTTAACAGGTGTTAGAATGAGGATTGGAGAGGCAGAATTTCTTACTTTTCTTCCAGACCTGTCAGAGCCTCTCAAGGAAGTGTTTCAGGATTATAAATAAATAAAATAAATAAATAAAAAAAGAGCCAAAGATCAAATGAAAAGTAAGATGATTAAATATACCTTCCTGCATCCCTTGGAGGTGTCATCTCTGGTGTTTGACAAGGAATACAAATTCTGACTACTCATGAGAGAGCCTTTCAAGCTGTCCTGGAGACAGCAGGCTGCTCTTTGCTAAGGTTAGCTGACTTGACAGAATATCACTAAAATAACTAGTTTTGAGAAATATTCCCCTTTTAGAACCCATAATCATCACCTTGAAGTGACACCTTTAAGAAAGTGAAGACTTGAAGGCAACATCTCAGATTTTACATACTCACAGCACCTTGCCTTGGGCAACAGCTTGATGCTCCATAGCTGGAGTTTCAAACTGGCCTTCAAAAGTAGCCCCAACTGATAAGAACTGTCAAAGGGACAACTTACTCATCATAGGAATGTCAAAGCAGATAAGCGTTGACTATAGGCACAGCCTTTTCCCTAATCACAGATAACAATACCTCTTTTCCAGGGAATTCAATATCACTGGAAAAAAAAAGATTAAAAAAAGGCTGGAATTCTGTTTTGGCAAGAAAGATTTTCTGAGCAGACATGACAAATGCAATCACTTCCATGTATGCTGTGTGACAACCATTTAATATCTCATTTAACAGGGCTAAATGAATCTAAGCCTGATGTTTTAGTCACGAGATTTTTTTTTTTCCATCTGATATTGCCATTTTCCTACAACTTAATCTACTGAATTTTTCACAACTCTCATGTCTTTCCCCACATTTAACTCCTTTCTGAGACTCTTCTTTGTTCTTTCTTCTCTCTGGCTCTCTATCACTCCCCCTTCTTACTACCCTCTGTCTCTTCCAAGTCCTTTCTGCAGGCTTCTCCTCTCTCTCTGTCTCCTCTGAAGTTTGTACTCTTTGTACCTCTGACAGCTCTGGAAATTTTAACTTCCACAGCTCAGTTGCCTTTGGGTGTCTCAATATACCTGCTATCTGCATGGCTTCCTCCACTTCTTCAGCCCCAGTAGCCCACCCACCAATATCTTACTTCCCAGGTGCTCTTCTTGTCCCAGCCGGAAAGGTCACTCTCTTTCTGGATAGGTTGGGTGCACTCAAGCTATTTGGCATCATTTATCTCTCCTAATCCTGCATAAATTCATAGCTCAAACTGATTTATTCAACAAGCTGAGTTATTCCATTTTTCTTTCCTCATTTCAATACTTCTCACAGTATTTCTCCCAGTCACAAACAAGGCAGAGAAGGGATGTACAAGGTCACATAGGCTACAACAAAACTGCTACTGGTAGTAACAGAGAGAAAGGAGAAGAGAGAGAAGAAGAGAAAAGAGAAAGAGAAAAGAGAAAAGAGAAAAGAGAAAAGAGAAAAGAGAAAAGAGAAAAGAGAAAAGA
>JAAGNO010019107.1:73862-90017 GCA_033439905.1 Ceryle rudis
AGAAAGAGAAAGAGAAAGAGAAAGAGAAAGAGAAAGAGAAAGAGAAAGAGAAAGAGAAAGAGAAAGAGAAAGAGAAAAAAGAAAAAAAAAAGCCCCATTTGCCCCATTTCCTCTCTCAGTAAGTGTTGTACTCCTGTAGTACAAGAGTGGCATTGCTTGTCTGCGGCCTTGCTTACTCCTGGCGTCATCAAATATTGAGACAAGCTCAATCTTTAATTCTGCATAATAAGAAAACAAGTAGACTTTAACTTTATCTCTTTATTGACCTGCAGATTATCCCCACAGGAAGTGGTTGGAGTTGTTGGAATCCATGTTATTTACCAGCTTAAAGTCAAAAGCTCCTCAGATGGAGAAATGCTCAGATGTTAAGATATTACCAGTATTTGAGGTATCTATATTTATTGATCAATTCAGTGTTTGAAACTATTTTACCTTTTAAACCTCTTCCCTCCTCTATAAAATGTAATCATATACGACTTGAAAAATCTTTAGTTGCTAGCTTTTAATAAATCTGATCTCTGCATTTCAAGCCTATTGGCTAGTGTTACGATGTTCTCTATTTACTTTCTGCTGACCCACTGGATGCTGCAAGCTACCATTCCCACTGGCCTTCCGTTGCAGACTTCCTCTCTGTCCCACAGCCACAGGTTCACCTTGTTACCACAATTTCCTACCACTCATGTTCAATTCCTGTCCTCCCACTCTTGTTCACTGTCATGGGTCACATTTTCCTCTCCTATTCCTCATAGTTCATAGGATGTTATTTGCTCCCAGTTCTACCACATTTTTTTATCTTCAGATGTCTCTGTGAAAGTTGGTTTCAATCTTATATTCCATATTCCTTTACCTGATTTCCACCGTATTTCTTAGCAACTGGAATAGCTTTATTTCCTGAAAGTGCTATCACTTCCATCACATTGTATATAATGGAAAAGGGGTGATTGGAGGACATCTCCATGGGGATCAGCCTCATATTTCTACACATAGGGGTTAAAGAAAACTTGTAGCTCTACCAACTTCAGTCCTACTGGAGGAAAAAACAAAATATAAAAAGACATTATAAGCACTGTGGATAAATGCAAAATCTAAGTGAAAAAAAAAAAAATTATAGTGTCCATGAGAAACTTTCAGTCACCAAATAAGGTGATTATCACATTAGAACTGTGAGAGCTGGCCAACTGTACCAATCTCAGGCAGTCCAGGGAGCTTACAGCCTTGGAACAGCTATGCTAGCCTTGATTATAGGGAGGCTATAATGGAAACCCTTTTTGTACTCAGCAGCAAACAGCATAGAACTGAAGGAGGTCTCCACAATTCAAGAACCTTTTTGTGTTACTTGCACTTTTGCCACCTCCCCCTTGTGCTCCATCTCCTGTTAGCCATCCAGAAACCATGATGGTACACTGCTGCCATGATGAGAAGGGTGAGTGGTGTCCAGGTGCCACTGGGATAACAGCCTTGGACAACAGATGGTTATAATATTACTTTACACCCTTGGCACCACAGCTTACTGACTAGACTGGTAAAATCCCACACAGCATTTTGAAGCTTTCTTGGTTCTCCCATTCTCTAATCATGGTCGGTAGAAGCAAAGTGCTGTTCTCATGGCAGTCAGAGAATGGGTTTACTATAAAGAAAGTACATGTCTCCTTTCCCAAAGCCAAGCTGGGCTGGGTACAGCCTAACAGTAACGGTATGCTTTGCAGAGCTTTTAGAATCATCTGTGAAAATGTACAGAAAATTAAAGGAAAGCTACAATATAGCATTTTTGATTCCTCCACCCCTTTTCTTTATCTTACTTTAAAACAGAACTTCCTGAAAAAATATTGCAAGTCCAGAAAATCCTTTAAGAAGTTGTTATAACACGAGGTAAAATAATTTATGGCAAATTACTCCTAAGTCTCATTTTTCCTAACATTATCCTACTATTTCAGAGACATATATATCTCCTGTACTTTGTCCAGGCCTTCAGAATTTGACACTGTTCTCAGAAAAATAAATGGGATGGGAAATGAACCTAAGTATTTTTAATGGAATATATATATTTGTCATTGCCTAAAAATAAAGAAAAATAGGTAAAAAGCTGAAGTTTATAATAATGTCCACAGACTCTAACACAGGATATCAGCAAAAGGAGCTCTAATTCCAGTGATTTTGCTGGAGCTGTTCTAGAATTCTACCATATGTCTGGAAAAAAATGGAATGAAGGAGTGAAATGAACATACTTCTGTATGGAGGTTGAGAAGAACAGCCACATTTTTTGCTTTCAGTTGTTATTCAAAAATCTTAACACAGTTCTTAATTGTAGCGTTTAAGAGCCTTTGTTACTCCATTGTGTGTTAAATAATGTCATTACAATTGTTATGCTTACACACCAAGTTTTGCCAAAATCCCCCACTCGCTGCTTCTTCATTAAATGACAACAAACCATGAGGGTTAGTTCTGCATCAGCACTTCAATTTCCTCATGAAAAATTGGCCTTCTTTTCTCTTGGCTTATGAACACCCCAACCAATATCACTCATGCCTTGTGATACAACAAAAGGAAATAACAGCGCCTGCAACAGCAACCTGGCTTCGCTTGCCCATGCCATTTTGACTTGTTCAGCTCCACGCTCCCCCCATCACCTTTCAGGAGACAGGATGAGGTCTCAATCTCCCCAGTCAACTGAAAAGGGGATGTTACCTGAGCACATTGGCTGGGTGGATGCAGAGAAATGTAAGTGCTACAAAGAGCCATGGAAACAATCATCACATCCCTTTTGCAGCCACTTTTTCTTGTGAAGATAATGACAACAGAGAGGGATAAATGACAAGCACTGAACATGAATTAAAGGCATCTTGCTGCTTCCAAAAGCAATGCTCTAATGGCTCGATGAGGCAAGAATGCTTGGACCTGGCCTCTACGTGTCTTGGCAACTTCATTAGGACCCTGTTCATGAACACACCTCCACATCTTGGTTATCATTTCTGGGGTACAGATCCATTGGTATGCTAGTAATAAAATACGTAAGTAGCTGAAATTCGTTCTACAAGAACTGAATATGTTGGTAGTTCAGCAATTAAGGATATGCTTCATTTAAAGCACATAGTCACTTGACTCTAGCATGTCCATCAAAAAGAAGTCCTAACCTCACGTGAGATCAACCTGATCTAATTAAAGATGTCCCTGCTCACTATAGGGGGGTGGGACTAGATGACCTTTAAAAGTGGCTTCCAACCCAAAGCATTCTATGATTATATGATTTCCTATCATTAGACAAGCAATAATTGGTCAAAACAGTTGCTCCATTGACTTCAGTAGCATCATTCACACATCTACAGAAGCATAAATACTTTAATAGCTCTGGACCAAAGCCTATAAGGCAGCTTTACAGTGAGGCACCACCCTGACCCTGAGAGGTGTTAATGCCATGTGCACCTTTAAAGTTGGAACCTGTGAGACCAAGAGTGATACCTGAGAAGTGCCAAAAGCCCTCTGCTCCTAACTGAGCAAATCACTCCACCAGATCAATCTTGATCAAAGACAACCTGCATCAAAGATGTCAACAGAACAAGATGTCACCAGCTTCAAAGGAGGCAGGATTGGGCCAAAAGCCTTTTTTTTTTTTTTTTTCTTTTTTTCTTTTTTTTTTTTTACCTGCTATCTAACAAAAAGCAGAGGGAGATTTTCGACTGAATTCCCTAAGTGGAAGCTGGTGACAAATACCTTTCACACATTCCTTTTTCTGGAAGAAGTGAGGGAAGGTGGCTCAGTGGCTCACATGCTAATCTTCTACTGCTGGAACTATAGATCAGATGGCAGTTTGGTAATTTTTAGCACAGCTCTTGTTTAGCTCAACACAGACACAGAAAATGAAGCACTCATTTGCTGACTAGAAAATCACAGTTGAGGTCGATTGATGAAGCAGTGCAAAGAAGCCTGTTCTGTCCCCAGCTTGTGGATAAACAATACCAACCATCACCCTTCACTAGTTATATATTCAAGTCTTGAATATTTAAAAATCCAGCTAAGCTACTATATGGCTTACTAGCGATTTGTAGGGAAAGTGTCAGATTATTTTACATTTAGTAACACTCGAAGCAGCCAAGCTGCCCTATGTGTCTAACACAGAATAAAATCATTACAGAGGAAGAAGAAAAAAAAAAGAAAAAAAAAAAAAAAAAAAAAAAAGAATCCTAAGCAATACCAAAAAGCGCATTAAATGATAAACCATGGAAGTGGATTTTCCATTACTCTGTAAAACCTTAGGAGGCCATGAGTTAACTGAAGCAAGCGGAACAACAACAAAAAAAAATGAAGCAAGGAAGGTACCATAGCTACTTTCTTGAAAACAAAACCAATCTTTTCATTCCTGCCATTTGTTAGAATTCTTCCTCCAGGCAAGCTGGACAGCTGCACTAGTAGGTTTTTTAGTCATGGGTTGTAAGCCCCACCTGGCTAGATTTGTTTAGCAGACAGCTGGCAGAATGAAATAAAAAAGAACAGGGACATACAAACTGCTTCCAAAACAAAAAGCCGAAAGAATACTTTTTGGATGCTTTAGCTTTCACTGAGTTTATTTGGTGTAGGTTTAGGGGAGATTCTTCCCTTAATTTTATCGCTCCCCCCTCCATCTCTCTGCACCCCAAAAATATTCAGAAATGCTGAAGCAAGACTGCAGGCTGCATTAAGCAGGTCAAAAAGGAAGGGAAAAGCCCCATCTCAGCTTATTTATTATGTACATGTGCACACATATATGAACGTACATACACACACACAGAGTCTCCCTCAATTATGGTTTACAATTCCCCAAGACTGACATTGGTTTTAAATTAACTTCTTATTATTTTCTTTTTTTTTTTTTTTTTTGGTTGGCAACTTTCTTCCTCTATTTTCTAAAGCCAATAAGATAGATTTTCCTCATCTGGAATGTTCTTTCCAGCTTAAAGATAAGAAGGAGTTTAAAATTGTGGGAATGGCATCCCCCCTGCATCTGTTTCTCTCACAAACCTATCAAATATCTAATTTTTGGCATTACTGCTGGCTCCAACAGGGGATGACATAAACCAGCTTTGTGGTTACATGTTTCACTTTTAATCTCATGAAAATGAAAATCAGTGCTGAAATGTCCCTTTACATGTGACAATGTGGGACTCTTTTCCAAAAACCAAAGGAAAGGGGCGTTACCCTGGTTAAACCTAATATACAGCATATGTATAAATTTGCTTTTAGTTTAGATTTAGCTTGATCCTAGCAGAGGCATTTCAGGATTTTTTTTTTTTTCAATCCTTATTTTGTTCTACTGCAGAGATTTTAAACAATTTTGAAAGTATCACAGTCAATACACAAAGGAAGATGCACAATAAACATAAGATAGTCATCAGCAGATGAGCAGGCTGTTATGTGACAACAAATCTTCTGCAAGTAATACCATTTTCCACACAGTTATATGGTCACATTCCCGTAACATGTTTCTGTAGTTAGTGTGAAGGGAATCTGTTTTTTGCATGACTTCTTTATTAAGAGCTAATGTAGTAATACTGGATGTATGACTACAAACCAGAATGGCTTGGATACTGTCTTGATTGGAGAAACTTTATGAAAACAAACTCCAAATGCTTAAAAATAAAAATCTGCCTCAACCTTATTTGAAAGGAACACGTGAGAAAAAGACTATTTAAGCTTATGGTATGATCAGTACCTATGAAAGCCAGATGATCTGAGGTTAAAAGAAGCCCAAGCTAGCCTGAAATGCAAGCCTACTGTTATATTCCATGGTAATGCAACAAATATTAGCAACAGGAAGGCCCTGAAAACAATCTAAGCCATTACATATCACAGCACTTGCCTTCCTGAGCAGAAGCCGTTCTTGGCTGCCCTCCATCTCTGCCTATACATCTCCACTGAGAGTAGACTCTACGGAGCCTGGCGTGATACATGCGTTTGAAAGTCCTCGTTTTACCAAAAACGTCGCTATCGATATCATATGCTTCAAACGGAGGAAGGAGCCCGTAGGGCTTAATCCCTTGGGCTCAGGGAAACCTAATGCCCTCCTCAGGGACAGCAAGTGGGGCCTGTCCACACTTCCATCATGCACGAAATCATCTCTCAGCTGGTGGGTGAGAAGGAAAATGGCATTTGGAGTGGCTAATATCAGTCATTCTAGGTGCCTTCATGGTCATCCTGGCCAGTCTAGTCTTCACCACAGCTTCCTGCTTCACTTAATGGGTATTTTATTAGATAAATGCTCAGCTTTTGGCTTAGAAAATATACAACCATGCATCTTTTGAGGTCCTTTTGTTGATCTGTTGAAGGCAAAGCCTATGAAATCCTCTGTGTTTTCCCACGCACCCCTCCCAGGCTCCATCTGAAAGAAGTCACACTGATTATGTGTATCTCGCATTTCTTGGGTTAACTTTCCAAGAGTTCACCCTGCCCTAGATGAACCTGCAACTCAGCCAACTTCTTCAGTAAATAAAATTGATTCTTGTTTACTCCTTTCAATAATGAGGATCATGATGAATTTTAATAAGCTGACCCCCCCACTGTTAGAAAATCTCCCTCCTTTGGCTGCATGAGCTTTGAAATATGAATCAGAAATAAGGCTGTATTTAAAGAAAAAGACGATGAAGAAGAAATTCCACAAGTTTAAATCTCATCTTTAACACTTGTCGAAACATCCATGATATTTTCTTCCCATATTCTTCACCCCAACAACCACTTTCTACATTATGAGAGACCTGCCTATAAAACTGATCTCTGCTTTTTAGCAGGACAACTGATGATGGCAGAACAACAAAAAGTGTTTCATATTTATGCTGGAAGATTAACATAACTCATTTCAACTCTGTTGAATGGACACATTTGACTCGGGAGAGAAATATTTAAAAAAAACCCACAACAAAACCCACAAATGCTGAGGGAAAAGGGACATCAACTCTTTAAAATATTTCCTAGTATTACCATTCGTATGGCATAAACAAACAGGCAGAGCGCATACATATTGGCCCCAGTCCTGTAATTTGGATGACAAGGGAGATCCTTTTGCCTAGGCAGTGCAAAACTAATTTCACCACACTGGCACATAATGCAATGTGATTGCTCCCTCAGTTTTATATTACAAGGTCACTGGAGCAAAAATTTTTGTGGTTTGTACAGTACCAAGCACTCCAAGAAAACTTATTATATAATGATGTTATATTTAGTATAAATAAACCCACACCTACTATATAATATAGGGGAAAATACTTTGTTTGACGTAGCTGCTCTGAAAAAAATACAAAGGACAGGTTGCAGAAAACAAGCTTTTGATAAAGAAATTTTGCTCATTTCTTATAGTACAAAATTGACTTTCCCAAGAACTCGTAAACATTTGGAAACTTTAAACTGAAGTATTGCCATACATGAATTATTTTCTTTTTTCTGCTCATCAAAGGACCGAATCCAGTATTCAACTTTTAACAATTCTGACAAATAGAACGTTACAATCTGGCTAAACCAAGCAATATTGCAACCCTGTTAATGCTAAACTGTTGATCCCTTCAGTAAGCAGAAGACATTGCTTTTCCTTGCCTCTTCCAATGGACAGCATCACCCAGACCTCTGCTGAGATGCTCAGTTCAGTCTTGCCCAGTGTAGAACTGGTTTGAAATTTAAAAAATAAGACACTTGAAATACCAATGTTGATTCTACGCAGAACAGATCTACTCAATATTATTAAAAAAAAAAAAAGAAAAAGCTTTTTAAATTAAAATACTTTCAAGACAATTACAGAAATTCTGTCAACATGTCTATTTACCAAAACACAAGTCTATAAAACTGATGGGTGTTCCCGTAACGGCCTCAATAACAAAAGCTCATGTTTTCCTTTTTAAAAAGCTATTCAACAACAACACACACTTTTTCTAATTCTATTTTTTTTCCCCACTCCAAGCAGAGAGTTTTATCTGGCAATAACTGCTAGGCTCAATTCATTCAGCACCTGGATTTTCTGAGAAGCTAGTAAAACAAGTTCTGATTCAGCTTCATGTTTGAGTTTTAACGTAATCTCAGCTTCAGCTGATGTGACTTTGGAACCAAATGATTTAGATTTTTATTTTCCTCTTATCTCATATGTTTAATATCAGCACAGTTACATCCCCCAGTGTTTTATGGGGCATATACATCACCAGCCAGCTAGTAACTTTATGCACCACGATTGCACATGCATGGATTGCACCAGACTTTAGGCATGTAGCTAAAATAACTCATTCATAATTACAGAATTACTTAGAAACTTAATCTTCATTCTCTATTTCAGCTTTACTTTACCCCAGATGACCCCAGAAAAATACATTTTGGACAACCTTTCATATTATTATTTCGATGCTTCATTTGTTCAGCAAAAACAATATAAAATTGTGTCCTTCATCCTCGTTAGGATTAGTGACAATATTCACGCAAAACTAATGCACATGTGGCTTGAGATGTTAATGATGCCAGATGAATACTATCAAAAGATAAGGAATTATGGCAATCTTCATTTGGAAATGCAAAGGCTACCCTGTAATCATGGCAGCTAAACTCTTCAGCTTCAAGGTAGGCAACATATTTGTTGAACATCTGTCAATCCCACTATTTTAACCCAAGCTATACTTCATGTGATACAGTCCTATTTTGGTGGATATCAAGCAAGAGGCCCAAGTCAGTTGCTGGAATTTATTAGCCAAGAAAGAGTGTGCAAGAGGATGCTGGACTATGTGCACAGGCACACGTGTGTCACCAAGCCCTGCAGTATAACTGGGTATTTACAGGAATCATTTCCCAGAGCAAAACACAAAGCAGCTCTTCTCAGCAGACCCGGCCACGAGCCCGGCGCTGGCGCCGGTGTCCGTTTGAAGGCAGCACCCATATCAATGTTGTAATGAGAGTCAAATCCCATGTAATTTACACATTAAAAGGAGAGAGCAATGCATGAAAAAATCAGTTTGGCTAATGAAAAAATCAGTTTGTCTAATGAAATTAAAGTCCCTAATCAAATATTGGCAGGAAAGATATTTAGAAACTCTCCTAATGTTATCCAGCTAATTCTCCCCTACTCTAACTAGAAGGGAAAGCAGTTGACTTTTATTCCCTGCTGAACCTCCCGCCCTCAAATCACCAGAAACACCCTGTACTGAAGTGTATAATTAAGGCAGATTAGGGCAGATTTAGCTGTCAGCTATACCAGTACACCACAGGTAATTCCTTTTACTTCAGAGGTTGCATGACAGCCCAGTAGTCACAGCCCAACACTCCAGGTAGGTAATGTACCTTCTGGAGAGATTTTCCCAGTACAGACTCCTCTTTGAAAATATTTTTTACTTCATCTGATAAGTAAACATGCATCAAAACAAATCTTGAAGCAGACACTGCCAAAGTACAGGGAAACCTGTGTTCCTGGGTCGCTGCATCTACTAGGTTAAACTTGCACTTTTAGCTTCCAATTTCTTTCCTCCAGAAGACTTTTAAAGAGATACTTAGTTAAATCATTAGTTCATAGGAAATAAAAAAAAAAAAAAGCAAACAAACAAAAACAAACCTCAAACAAACAACAACAACAAAAACATAACAAATAAAAAAAGTTGGAATTAACATTTCCTATAGAGCATTAATTTTCCCATCGCCCACGAACCTCTATTATTACCCTCCTTAGGTCTTGCCCATCAGCCTTTCTTGGTTTTGTTCTTCTTTCCTTCCTACTTTCTGCCATTATGCTTGATAGTATCACCCTGGTGTCTCATCATCCCCAAGCCCAGCCAGCAGACACCCCTTTGTGCTGCACCCTAGCTCTGGAGTCACCGCTGATCCATACCGTACACTTGTCCACCATCATCCTACCCTTCATTCCTCTACACACTTCCTCCCTCTTGTGTTTCACCTCTCTCACTTTTCATATTGCCAAGGTTTGGGGAGGGAAGTGCTGTGAAGTCAGGCAGATCAGACTTCCTATTCTCAGCTCTGCTGAGAGCCTTACCCAGACACCCCCCAGCAACGTGACTCAAGAAAACAACCCTACAAATGAAAAAGTCAAATGCTTTACCAGTGTCTTCATCTGCATACAACCCATTCCCTAAAGGAGAAATTTCTTCTAACACACACCTCTCTTTATGCACTACACAGTTATTTTTTCTCATGACATTTGAAATACCTCTAACACAACAAAGTCCCACAGCTGGTATAAGGGGTTTTTGTAATAAGAGGATCTGATATAAGGCTTTCTTGGATAACTGCTGATCCCCAAAGGATGAAAACCTAAACATGTGAGAAACTAGACCAGGAAGAATATGGAGCAATACTGTCCACCAATATTAGGAAATCCATGAAGTTCACTGCATCACATACAGAATATTCCAGCAAGAACGGGGAGAGGAAAAGGTCAAACAAAAGATTTTTTTTTAAAAAAAGGATTACCATTGATTACCGTTGACCATCATAGCTAGTACCATCTTGCTGGGCAATGCTTTATTAATAGGCTGCAGTTTTTATGATGGCCTTTTAATAATTTTTTTTTTTTTTTGTGGTAACACTTTATTTTAAGTATCTTATCATTATGAATTAATTTAGTATTGATTGTGGTGGCTCTGATAATAAAGAATTAATTTGGCATGCCATGAATGTCATATGCATTCATATAAAAAAATTGCTTTAATTTGAGATTAATTAATATGGGAAAATGTTATTGCTTTATAATATCACCATCTTAATAGATTTAATTTTTCCATTAGTTCTGAAGCCCACTCTCAGTACTTTTACAACAATTTCTTCAGTTTTACACAAGTTTTTTAAACAGTAACTAGAAGCCTATTTTCTTTCTTCAAGCTTTTAAGATTAGGGATTTAAAAAAAATAAACCATAATAATAAAAAAGAACAACCTCTCAGAGTGACTAATGGTCCCAGTTCTCGAGCATTTATTGCACTAACTAGACTAAGCAGGTTTTGCTACCTGTTTGATGGAACTGAAACAAGCAGAGGCAATTTCAAGCCTGCATGTCTTTCTAGTCCAACAGCAAGATGTGAGCCTTGAGTGAAGGCTGGCAAACACAAAAGGGATTACCTGTGACTTCAAAACCCTCTGTAGATATGTCAAAATACACTCTGAGCAATACACTCTGAACAAATTGAGCCTTGACTAAAAGCAGGTATGTGCTTTGGATGCTATGTCTCATTGCATCTGTTACAGGCAACGTGTCAGCCACGTCTCCATCCGTCTGCTTCTGACTGTGATGCAACATGACACAGTTTGATAACAAAAGGATGTAATACACCATAATGACTCCAGGCAGGCAATTGCCATGTGATGGGATGTGCTGCCATGGAGTAGCAGGTGACATACCTCTTCAATCAGTCATGGGCTTAATCACTAAAGCCTCCAGTTTAGGTTCACTTTGGAAAAAAGCCTAAAAGTCTTGATGATTATTTTCATCCGAATGTTTCAATATTGCTTCCTGCTGCACTCACCCTGGCTTCCCTTCCCTGCTGCTGAATTTTCAGGTAGTAGCTGAAGCTATACCAAAAAAAACGAACCAAAACCCAATAAATGCCTCCTGTCTGGGCTACACACAAAGTGATCCTCTTTGCTAGGGAATATGTAAGCATTCAGCCTTAAAAACTAACAAAGGGAATGCTGCAAAGGTAAGAGGCTATTCTCTATTTGTGCTATGGGAAGCAATAATGGAGATTTACAGTTCTTCAATACAGCAAAGGATTTCCCAGAATGCTGACTAACTGAACCACTCTGTACTTTATTGACGTACCAATGCACCAAAAACACAAGTTTATTAATAAATGGCTTAAATGAAGCATAAGATGTAGAGAGAGCCTGGAGAAGGACGCTATCTGTAGAAAAAAAACAGGGAAGCATGGAAGAAAAAAAAAATAGATATAAAAAACACACTTGCTGTGTGGGACTGAAGAAATATGATCAGGAGATTAACTTTGGGGATGGGGAGAGAAATTCAAGTGCCTGGGGAAAGCACTGAAGAGCGCAGGGAGATCTATGGGAGGTCTGCGCCTGCAAAACGTTTCCCCTCCTGTTTCTGATTTGCGCAACTTTAATCATCCCGCCATTTAATTAATTTCTTTTGTAAAGAATGTCACAGATGTAAAAATCTACTTCTAAGAAAAAAAAAAACCAAACCAAAACATGCATGCAAAATGTAGTACCCAGGTTGTATTGCAAGCAGCATTGATGGAAAGCAAGCTCAGGGCCGCTGGTAGGAGATAAGCTCCACTGGTACCTCTGAGCTCTGCTGTTCCCATGTCCATGGAGCATCCTCTGGGCATCACACCTCAGCCCCGGTGTGCACTGGAACTGCTTCCCCTATTCAGAAACCAGCAGATTTGGGGATGAAACCTCCCTCCCATGCATCCATTTTGCCAGTGGACTTTCATTTGCTTGCGTCTCAGCTGCCAGTCCTCTGCTGCCGGCGCTCAGTGGGACCGAGCAAAGCAAGAGGAATAGCAGGGGAAAACATCCCTGCATCTTCCCTTTCAACTTCAGGCATCGTGGGGAAGCGTATCAACGTGTAGCAGATGTGCTGAGACCAAAGTGATCTCTTCCTCGTGATTACAGTTGGTTATACCTGGGGATGCTCAATTTAATTCAGGCACAAATGTGCAAAGGAGAGTGGTACTAAAGTAAAATAAGTGGTACTAAAGGCTTTGTTCCATGCACAGTAATATAGTGTTTTATTTCACTAGACCTGGCTCACACATAAAGAAAAGAGGCACAGTTTGATACATGCCTTCTCTGATGAGTACTGCTAAGTAAGTGTATTTGTTCTCAGTGTTGTTGTCATAAATATCATGAAATTTCTTATTTGAAGTTGGGAACTAATGATTCTTTCTCCTTAATGTGCTGCAGTGACTCTGCACCCTATTGTTTTCTACCATTTGAGAATGCCCAAGGATATCATTATAACTTCATGTATCAATATTAAACCTTTGCAAACAGTCAACTAAATGAGCAGTTATCTTTGTTTCTCAAAAGAGTGTACCTTTTTTTAAAAAATACAAAACAAAAACAACAACAACAACACAAACAACTTCATTTATCAGTAACTAGGTATAGTCAATTGCTCTCCAGTATTGATCACAATATCTATACCACTCAGAGAGTACCTTTGCTCAAGGTCGTTGTAAGGTCGAGTTATGATCAATATGAATTGACTGTCTGCAAATAAATTTAAGTAGCTGACATAACTGAAAGGGGCACCTATTGAAAATTAAGGTGGACCATGCATCCCTCTGTTATAAAGGCTCATGGATTATATAAGCACCAAGGAGGGACAAGTCAAGGGCCAAACTTTTACAACATCAATACCTACACCTTGTTCTTCCATCCCTATTTAGACAGCTATGTCTACAAGCAGCCATATTAAAGCACTTTACATTGAAGCCAACAATCTAAAATTTATTTATTTAATTCATTATTTATTTATCAGTTGATTTCTGTAGTTTCTGTTGGAGTATCAGAGAAGATCTACCTGAGGCTCTTGGAGTCTCGGGGGGGGAGGGGGGGAGAGCCAACCCACAAAACCAAGCAGAATAAGTGTATTAAACCACAATGGTCTCAGACAACATTACCAAGGGAGACATGTCCCAGGTGAGACAGGCTCTGGGAGATGACCTGTGATCAGGTCGCTGGCCACTGGATGTCACTGCTGCCTACCCAAAGGTAGACCACAAGGCAATTTATGTGACTGTAAAAATTGTGGCAGTAAGAAGCAGTTTTGCTGGAAACATTCCACATAGTTAGGCAATTTCTAATTTCAGAAAAATAGGCTCATAAAGCTCAAGAAGGCAATACCCAACTTCAAGAGTAATTAGTTTCATTTGTTTTCTTCAGCCTTAGCTGAATGAGGAACACTAATAAAGAGTAAGTTTGGAGGTCGTGAGTAGCTCCAAAAAGTTGCAGCCATTGTGCTTTGACAAAGGATATCTTCAATGGAGGTGTTGTTTTTCAAATACCGTTCAAAAGAACAAAACCAAACCCACACCTTGGAAAATTCTGTATTTCTATCAGCTTGTACCTGCAGGAGGAGTATATTAGTTTAGCTGGCCTAAAGGAGGTACCATCACTTCTCCTGACTATTGCAACCAACTACTCAACATGAGACCCACTGAATCACAAATAATCTGACCAACACCAAGGAAAGATCTGGCTCACATCTGAAAAAAAAAAAAAATCTGAAATTATTTTCTATATTTAGACTATAGAGTCTATATTATTATTGTTGTTATTAATTGAAGCCATTCATCTTGGTTCGTCACATTAGTGCAGCAGCTCTACGGGTGGGATTTATGTGACCAAATGCAGATGTCTATCTTGCAGACATCTGAGCGAGGCTCTTCTCACATTCAGGCTAGAAAAAGAGATGCCATTAATGTGGGATTAACCTCATCCTAAAGCAGATATAAAGCCAGGCCAGATGAAACACATTTTAAAGGATCTATTTCTCCATGTTGGTTTAAAGGAAGCCCAAACAGTCTAGCTCTCATCTAGACATCTAAAGCCAGGTGAACTCATTCTCACTCCCTCTGAGCTAAAAGAAAGCTAATAAGGAAAAGATAAATAGGATGTTCTAGGTGTTCAGAGCAGAAGAACTAGTACAGCTCTTCTTAGGATCAGAGTTCTGGGTTGATTCATACCTCCAGAAGGATGCTTTAAGTCTTCCTATGAAATACTATAGAAGAGCTTGCTCAGACCACAAGGATATCAATAGCGTGAGACCGAGACAGCTGGGGCCTCATAGACTGCTTCTTCTAGAGATCTTACTCTGTTAGCTCCTAGTCACAGCTACATGTTTCTAACCCTCCTTGCTGGGTTGCTTTTCTCACAGTTGTGCATGCTGAACTGGACCTCCAAGGGCTTGGACAAATACCAGACCTCATGTAGGAAAAAAAATGGAAATACACAGCCAAAGCAAGCAGGGCAGCAGAACCAACTTTTCCTGGCAGTAGTGTGCCATCAGATCAGCCATCTCAAGACTATAATGATGTAGAGTAGCTATGATGCTGGGGGGAAGAGACCACCCAAGCGAGGCAGTACCTCTCTTTAGGATTTCCAGTATGCCAGTGTCAGCCCTACTTTGTCATCCAAATCCCACTCCAAGACTTTTGATGTATGATAAATTTGAGTTCCATATGCGCTTCAGTGACACCTCAAGATGGATTTTCTGTTTGGTGAAAGGGATGTTGTGCTAGTATTCAAATAAGATGACCTGAATTCCATCCTATCCAAGAAGAAACTGGTTCCCTTCTCATAGGACAATTCTGTGTGCACATCACATATACAATGTCCATGCAGTCTCACCTTCGTTTATCCACTTTTCCCTGTGACCCCATATATACTGGTGCTTTTTCAGCCTGTCTGGTTCTAAAGCTGGCGAAGAGAAGGCTCCAGGAAGACCTTATAGTGACTTTCCAGCTGTTAAATGGGTACTACAGAACAGATGGGGAGGGAATCTTTATCAGGGATTGTAGTCATAGGAGGAGGGGTAATGGTTTTAAACTGAAAGAGGGTGGATTTAGATAGATATTCAGAAGAAATTCTTCATTGTGAAGGTGGTGAGACACTGGAAAAGGTTACCCAGAGAAGTTATGGATGGCCTTCCCTGAAAATGTTCAAGGCCAGTCTGGATGGGGCTTTGAGCAACCTGGTCTAGTAGGAGGTGTCCCTGCCCATAGCAGGGGATTTGAACTAGATTATTCTTAAGGCACCTTCCAACCCAACCCATTCTGTGATTCTGTAAGACACACCTTAAGCGATACTCAGTACCCAGAAACAACTGCTCTCTTCTGGGAACTGACAGGACAGTATCTGCCACTTTTTAAAGCATGAAAGCAAGCCACACACACCAGCTCAGATGTAACCACAGGATTTACATAGACAATGTCCACAACTCTGGACTCGCCACTTTACAGTAAACATCAATAGCATTTGAAATAAGCTATAGAAAGGAAGTATGGGTGAAAAATCTTCTGTCTAGTCATGCTGGAAAGTGTTACCAGTTAGGCCTTCTGAGACAAGTCTTTCATCTTTACCTGGATATTAGAGGGTTTTCCTAAAAAAAAGATACATAATCCATCACCTTTTTTATATATATATATATATATACACACACACATATATATAAACCAGATGACATCCT